>JANHGL010005098.1:0-10571 GCA_024611195.1 Ceyx melanurus | reverse complement strand
CCTTCACCTGGTGGGCACCAGGGCTTTGCCACAAGCCAAACCATCCTTGGCCCAAGGTGGAGAAGGATGAGAGGCAGGCAGCCAGGCTGGGCCCTCTGGAATTGGCTCACCTTGGAGTGCAGAGTGCTCAGGCTGTGCTGGAGCCAAGGCTTCTGCAGAGGCAGCTGGGGCAGGTAACTGAGCTGCTGCTCTGCTAGCAAAGGCTCTATTTTTAGTGCAGCTGATGAGCAGAAATGTGGTTTTTCTTCAGAAGCAGAGAAAGCTCAGTGATGCTCCCACGTGCACACGCTTGCCCACCTCCACTCCTGGCTGCAGGGTGCTTCTGCTGGGCTTTGATTCCCAATTTTTGAGCCTTTCACACCCATAGGATCCAAACTTTCCTTGGCTGAGCTTTGTCCAGTGTCACACACAGCTCGTGGGGCTCCTAAGGTGGTTGTTCCTCAGCTGGGTGGTGTGTTCTGCTTCAGAAGGTGCTTTGAAACTCAGTGTCCTTTCTGCTTTTCCATCAGAACCTTTTGGAGCAGGGATGGGATTCAGTTTGGGAGCCCAAGCTAGTCAGCAGTGTGGAAAAAAAATAGATTCACCTTGAAAAAATAAGATTTTTTTTTTCAAAGGCAAAAATAAAACCACTCAAATGCTGCTTCCTGATGTTCCTTAAGGACAAAACACTCCTGTTTTCATCAGAATTCATGTTACTCCTTTTTGGAGCAGGGCTGAGATTCATTCTGGGAGCCCAAGCTAGTGAGCAGCATGGAAAAAAAAAATGGATTCACCTTGAAAAAATCAGATTTTTTTCAAAGGCAAAGATAAAACCATTCAAATGCTGCTTCCTTAAGGACAAAACGCTCCTGGTAAAATATTTGGAATGCTCTTTAAGTGACTGCCTGAGACCTGTTGGCAGCCTGGGGGTGGAGATGGTGTTAAATGTTGGTCTGTAAAAGAAGGTTGCTCGAAAGCTGTGGCTCCCTCGAGGGCTGGAGGTGGTGAATTCAAAGTGAAAGTAGGTTACTGACTCTGCAGGGTGAAGTGGTTTGAAGACCAACTTGCTTTGATAACTCCAAAAAAGCCCCTTTGTTGGTTTGTTGGGTTTTATTTTTGTTCTTTTTATTATCATTTGAAGTGTTGATAGCAAGTGGTTTATTGTGCAGAATATCCCTTCAGTGAGCAGGGCAGGACACATAAGTTTTCTTGGTGTTCAGCAAGTGGGGGATGGGGGTGAAGCTTCCTGCTGGTGACAGGTTTGGGGTGATTTTGGGGGCTCTGAAGCAGCAACATGTTGGGAACCTCCCTGATTTCCACGTGCAAGGTGGGACAGATGCTCAGTAGGCTGAGGAAATAATCAGCTCTCATTTGCTCCATGAGACAGTGATTTTTTTTTTCCCTTCTGAATAATTCATCCCATTTTAGTCAAGCAAAAGCTAAGCTGGGTTTCATCCTCCTTTCTGAGGGCCTTCTGGGTAGCAGGTTGTTGGTTCTGGCTTGTGATCACAAACAATTTCTTGTGTTCTTCACTAGTCTTGCACATCTGCACATGGCTTGTGCTCACAACTCTCCCCACATCCCTCCTGGCTCAGCTGCCTCCCCACCCTCACCTCTGGACCCTGCAGGATGGAGCCAGTGCAGCAGCAGCAGCAGAACCCTGTGAGTCTGGCTTTCATTCCCACTTTTTGGGAATGCTGGAGAGCTGTTCCAAGATGCTCCTAATGAAGCTGCTCCTCAGGATGACTCCTTCTTGACACCTCAGTGTCACTGCAGAGTCCTCTTGATAGTCAAACATCTGAGGCCATTGGTAGGTTCATCTCTTGTTGAATTAAACCCACTTCAAAGGGGGGAAATTGGTGGTGGAAGAGTGAAATAGAAACTATCATCTGTACAGGTAGCAAACCACGTTTGGATGGAAGCTGTGCAGTTGTAGCTTGGAGAGAATTTTAAGTGTGCAGTGTGGAAGGAAATTGATCATCAAAATCCATGTCTCTAATAGATTTCTTGGGTTTTATGGCTCCAAGAATGCTGCTGCTAATAAAAATGACTGTATGATCCTGTAGTATCCAAGTGGTTTATGGCTGGCTGCTGGACTTAGCCCCAGCTCACAGCCTCAGGGAGCTGATTCCAATTCCAGCAGCAGGGATCTGGATTGATCCCTTTTTATCTGCTCAATCCATCCACTTTCTGTCAGAGCCCTTCTCTGCCCTCTGCCCATGGGGTGTCTCTGTCCCTAACTCTCCTTTTCTGCCCCCTCTCTTCACAGGTTTAGCCCTGAATGTACTTTTTGGGCAGGAAATCCAGTGTATTTTTTTTTTTTTTGGCAGAGCCAAAAATCTTGGCTTGATGTTGCAAAACTGGAATGGTGCTGGTGAAAAATAGATATGAGCTGGTTGATTACTTGTATTCAGCAGGGATCACGTGGCATTTTCTTTCTTTATTTATTTTTTTTTTTTGCAAGAGGAAATAACAGTGTCCTGGTCAAATTCCAACTTGGAATAACTGCAAGTGAAATTTAGATGGGCAAATGTAATACTGTTTGGCTGAGGAGTAAGTAGCTGGGGGAAGGGAGGAGCCAAAAGAACAAATGCCTTAAATCAAGAGGTTGCATGAGGGATCTGTGAGGTGGAAACAAGCAGGGGACAGGGTGTTCTTCAGCTGATTTAGTGCAGCAAGTTGCAAATGGCTGTTGGAATTCTTCATGCAGCTCTATCAATGGAATGTTGTTTGGGGTCCCCTTGCTGGGTGAGGGTGGGCTCCTGCTGGGAGATGCAGCAGGAGGAGAGGTTTGATGGGAGAGGAGCGAGGTTGGGGCTGCTCCAGGAGAAGCAGCTGCTCCAGAAGCACCTGGAGAATGGTCTTTGTCATGTCTGGGGGTCCAGTGGCAGTTGTGTACCCAGGCAGGGTGCATCCAGCAGCAGGATTTGTCTTGAGGACACCCTGTGCCCACCCTGTGCCCCCTCCACCCCCAGCAGGCACAGCTTCTGGATCCCATAAGTCCAACGAAATGACTTGCTGCTGACTTCAGTGCTTTGCTTTGGTTTGCAACTGACTTTCTTTTCCTCTGTCTTTTGCAGATACAACCTTCAGCAGCTCGTTGGCAACTTTCTCCAGAAGAATAATTGCTCCTGCTCTGCTCTTGCCAGAATCCCAGAATCCCAGAGCTTCCCAGCAGTGCTGAACCACCAGCAGCCGAGAGGCAGATCCCCTCCGTCCCCTGTAGATGGACCAGGCATCCCTCTGGAGAACCCAGCCCCGTTGCCAGCTGCTGCCTTGCTTTTTCTGGGATGCAAGGTGCTGAATGAACCAGGGCCCTCCTCCTCCTCCCAGATGAGTCAAACGGGCAGCTCTTGCCAACAGTTGGTTGAAAACTGCACGGGGATGGCACAGGAGGACGGGCGCCGGGGGCAGGCGCCGCCCAACTTCTACCACGGTGCCAGCCAGGAACTCGATCTGTCCACCAAAGTCTACAAGAGGGAATCTGGAAGCCCTTACTCAGTGTTGGTGGATAACAAAATGAACAAACCCCATCTCCACGAGAGGGAGGAGCAGCCATATTTCAGGGAGAACAGACCGGTAGGAGAGGTCCGGCCTGTGAAAGAAGACAGAGAAAACTCTGACGACTCTGAGGAGGAAGAAGAGGAGGAAGATGAAGTGACTTACAAAAGGGAGCAGATTATAGTCGAGGTAAACCTTAACAACCAAACCTTAAATGTATCAAAAGGGGAGAAGGGTGTCCCCTCCCAGTCCAAAGAGACTGCTGTTCTTAAGACCAGCAGTGAGGAAGATGAGGAGGGTGAGAGTGGGGAAGAGGCCACTGAAGACAGTGATGATTATGAGGAAATTGAGAGGCAGAAGAAAAAAGAGAAAAGAGTGGAAAAAGTTAGTGTTGCACAAAGGAGAACGAGGAGAGCTGCATCTGCTGCAGCAGCCACAACTTCCCCATCACCCAGAACTACAAGGGGTCGTAGAAAGAGTGTGGAGCCCCCCAAGAGTAAGAAGAAAGCTGCAAAGGAGCCCAAGGCACCTGTGCAGAAATCAAAGTGTGAAGAGAAGGAGACTTTAACCTGTGAGAAGTGCCCCAGGGTGTTTAACACCCGTTGGTACCTGGAGAAGCACATGAACGTCACCCACAGGCGCATGCAGATCTGCGACAAATGTGGGAAGAAATTTGTGCTAGAAAGTGAGCTCTCCCTTCACCAGCAAACAGACTGTGAAAAAAATATCCAGGTAGGTTTGCTCACCTGCTTGCCCAGATTTCCAGACCTTCTGTCGTGCCCTGGATTTCCAGCTAGTGGACACTTCAGAGGGGGAAATCTTTTGCTCACGCCGGGTTCTGACCCGAGACTTTGATCTCTCCGGTAACGACCCTCTGGTGGCTTCCCAAAGAAGTTCCTTGCAGGGATCTGAGTGTGCAGCTGAGTGTGCAACTGAGATCTGCTCTAGCAGAGGCACTCTTGTGTTTAACTGCCAGGTGGGGAAAGCTCAAAAGCTACCTGAACAGATGGCAAAGAGTCAGTGGCCTGAACACGAGAGCCTTTGCAGTGAAGTGCTTTGATGGGACAGAGCCTCCTCCTCAGGTGCTGAGCACCTGCAGCTGTCACTAGTGGTAAAGTTCAGTCTTTCCCTGTCCTGACACAGTATGTCCAGGTAAGGTTTTCAGGGAGAATTCGTGGCACTTGGCTGGTATTGGAATCTGCAATGAAAAAACTATACCAGAGAGGCAAGCAGGTGAGAGAGAAACTAGTGGAGTCAGGGTTTGAACTGGTGTTAAAAGTAAATTTTTTACAGCCTACTGAGACCCTGCTCTGGCAGGGGGTTAGCTCCATGGTCTGCAGAGATCCCTTCCAACCCCCACCACTTTCTGATTCCATAAGAGATTTCTAGACCCTGATTTCCAGGAGTGCATCTGGCAGTGTGTGAATTCTGACTAAGCCCATCCACGAGCCTGCCCTTTCCCCAGTGTGAAAAACTCAGTAAATCTCACTGATAATACCAAGATCTCTGGTCCTTCTCACCAGAAGATTTGCAGCTTTTTCATGTATACCACAATGGGAGCCTGTGTTGTAATAGAACCATTGAAAAGTTGGGGAGTTGTGGAAAGAGTTTCAGAGTTTCTGATTCATCTGTGGTTTGTACTTTGCTCGTAGGCATTGATGTTCTCATGGAACTGGGGGCTCTGTTGTTTTATCTGGTGATTTGAACAGGCTTTTCTTTTTTTTTTTTTCCTTCTTAAACTGGGCACAGTGTTGCCACCTACTCCTGAAATCATCCAGCTGGAGCTCCCATTTTTATGCAGCTTGAAGTGTTGAGAGTTTGTAGAACAACGTGGTGGGTTTTTTTGGCTGGCCAGTGAGTTTTACCAGAAAGATTGAAGCTGTTGTTTGTTTATTTGCTTAAATGCTGAGTTGCTGTTCAATTCCCACTTGGTGGGAGCCAGCTGAAGTATTTTTCTCTTTGCTGTGACACTCCAATGCAGCTCTGTATAACCCTCTGCTATTTTTCCTTATGTTTCAGCTCAGAGGAGGAAGACTGAAGGAAGGAATATAAGATAATGAGGCTTGAGCATAGTTAGTGACATGCAGAAAACATTTCAGTATGGCCTGGCAGTTTGGGAAAGAAAGACTTCCAAAGTTGAGCAGAGAACATTGAAATGTAAATGTAAGGACTGCTTTGCCATCCAGGTGGCTCATTCCCAGCAGGAAATCTTTTGACTTTTAAACAGGAATTGAGGGTTTGATGGGGTTGGGATAGAATGGAGAAGTGCCCTGGAATCCCTGCATCTGAGAGGTCCCAAAAGAAGAACTTGTAGAAAATTGGTTTATAACTAATACCAGAAGAATCAGGTCCAGAAACTTCCCCAACTCATGCCCAGAGCACTGCTGCTCCTCTTTTGAGTTCTCAGTCTAAACATCCTAGAGAATCCAACCCTTTTTGTCTCTCCTGACATTTGGAATGTGGTTTGCAGCTGCCTGCTAATGAATTACACTTGGCCAGCAGAGTTAAAGGGATATGAAAGTTTGACCTGAATGGAGGGTCCAGTATGGCAAGGGGGACATGGAAAAGAAAAATGCTTTTGTTGTGTAAGTGGTGATTGAACTGATGCACGTGGCAGGCTCCTCTCTCTGCTGTTCCTCTAAGTGATGAAATATTATCTGTTTTTCCAGGTAATTTCTGTTTTTCAGCCTTTTCATAATTAGCACCTCCACAGAATTGTTGGCACCTTGCACTGGGTAGTAGCTCTTCGGTGTTAATCTCCTCAGTTGCTGCTGATCAGTTAAATTCTAGACTTCAAGGGCTCACTTCACCTTCAAACAAAGGACTTTTGACACTTCCATGAGGCTTTTCCCCTCCACCCAAGGGCTGCAGTTCACATGTCTCCCAAGTAGGTACCTCTGGAGACAGCAGCTCTCCCTGGAGGCAGCCCAGGTTCCAGTCCAAGAGCTGTGGAACTTTGTGCAGAGAAGAGACAAGTGGAGTCAGCAGAAGACACAGGAGATCTGCTCATTCTGCAGCCTTTGAGAGAAAGAGGGTGATTGATAGGAAGAAAAAGAGAAAGGTACCAAAGCAAACACCCCACCAGGCCACCCAGACCAAGCCACAGCTCCTTCCTTTTCACTGCAAAGATGGCAACGAGTTGAAATCCTCAAGTCTGGCTCAGCTCTCCAAGTTTTACAACCAAGATTCTCTGGAATGTTCAGAATTTTACAAGGATTTTTTTTTTTGAAATGGAATCTTTGGCAAGAACTAACTGTTGGGGAAATAAAAAGAGATGTGTGAAAGCCTCTGGATCATCACAGTCGTTGTGGGAAGAGATAAACCCATTGTTTGCATATTGCCCTTTTACCCCCACCGTGCCACCTCTAAAGGAAGAGTCAGGACACCAAAGGTGAAGGTGACACCTGGCTCTGCACCAGGAGCTCCACGTGGTCAAGAGCTGCAGGATGGAAATCTTCTGTGTAGAGCTAAAGGATGAGAGCTCTGATTCCTGGGCTGTCCTGGAGTTTCAGAGGGTGCTCCTGGTGAATGCCAGGGCTGGACCTGCAGATGGGTGTAAAGCAACTTGGTGGTGCTGGCCTCCTCCACCTCTGCTGGCTTCTTCCCCCCCCATCACCAGGGCTTTGGATTCTTCCCACTCCAGCAGCATCAGTGCCTGTGAAGTTCTGTGTGTCAGCTCCTCCAGGGCTGCATCCAGCTGCCTGTGCTCTTGTGGTTTGGAAGGGAGTTAGTGCAGTGGCTCTGGTGCTCTTCAGGTGGCACCAAAACACAGTGTGTTCACTAATCCCACTTGATCTGGCTTTTCAGAGTAGCTGCAGTACAGGCTGAGGCAGTGGACAGCATTTTGACTTGGTTTGGGGGCTGCTTTTTGTCACCTGAGAGGAGAATCTTTGGCTTAGCTCCTCAGCCCTGCACCACTGACTCTTTCTAACCCCAAATTCCTTCTGTTTCTCCCTTTCAGTGCGTTTCCTGTAATAAATCCTTCAAGAAGCTCTGGTCCCTCCATGAACATATCAAGATTATCCATGGATATGCAGAAAAGAAATTCTCTTGTGAGATCTGTGAAAAGAAGTTCTACACCATGGCCCACGTGAGGAAACATATGGTTGGTGAGTTAGTGATGCTGCCTCGGTGCTTCTTGACTCCTAATTGTTGATTCGAGGGGGAAAACTAAATTAAAACCAGAAAATTTAGCTGTCTGAGCTTTATCTTAGGAAAAAATTCTATACTGGGAAGCCAGCAAGTGATGTTTGTGTGTTTACCTGCTTAGCTGGTCAGTAGTAACCATTGTCCTGCTCAGACTTGGAGGAAAAAAAAGTCGATTAAAGATCTGTTTGCATTTGAATGAGCCTCTAACAAGTCTGTTGTGTTGCAGCACACACAAAGGACATGCCATTTACATGTGAAACCTGTGGAAAATCCTTCAAACGCAGCATGTCTCTCAAAGTACATTCCCTACAGCATTCTGGAGAGAAACCTTTCAGATGTGAGGTGAGGCAACAACCTGTGGTGAGATCCTGTGGGATAAGGTGTAAAATTAGCACTGCTGGCAGGAGGTGGAAACTGAATCCAGTGAGGTAGAAATGCAGGGATAGTTCTCCATGCAGGGAGCACATCCAGCAGCTGAGGTGTGTTTGCTTTGCTTTCCCTGAGTCCAGCAGGGTTGGAATCTTCCTTTTCCCTTGGGAGTTCAGAGCAGAGCTTAATGCCCAGAGCATGATCATCCTCCCTGCCCTTGGAGCAAAGTGGTGACAGTGAAAAAAAACCAAGTTACTTCTTGATTCTCCCTTGTGGGGGGAAAAAACCTATGGAGTTCATGGCAGATTCTCACCTGTGTGGGATCTAAGGGATCTCTCCGTTGGGATTTCTCCTGCTGAGTGTCTTGGGATGGGGGAGAGCAGCTCAGTTTTGCTCTGCCCCCAGGAAGGAGGCTGTCATGGGCACACTTGCCCAGTCATATGGGCACATAATGCCTCAGTCATCTGATGGGGATGCTTGTGGGCATCACATGATGGGGTGCAGAAGAGGGGGGGGTGTTTCCAGGGCAGTCCTGGTGCCTCCCCCTGCACACAAAGTGGGGCCCAACTCCAGCCGAGGGTGGGACTGCAGGGTTGGGGACAGAAATCACCTCGTAGGAATAATGAACATCTGGAAACCTGCTGGAAAACGAGCCTGCCATGGAGCTGCCCTGGTTTTGCCTGGAGAGCAGAGTCCTCTAGTGGACACAAAGCTGCAGCACCTCCAAACCTTTCCTTAAGCCAACAGAAGCACCTTGCTGGTGGTGTAACTGTCTCTCTGCCAGGCTTTTGCCAACAGACCCTTCAGTACCAACCAAATTCTGCTCTCACTAAAGATTTTTAATGGTGTGTGGTGTTAGGGTCTGGGTGTGAGTTAGTTCAGGTGCTTCTTACTCCTTCACAGAGGTGGACAAGAAGGCCAAAAGTATCCTGGCTGTGACAGCACTGGGGTGGCAGCAGGAGCAGGGCAGGGATTGTACCCCTGGGCTGGCCACTGGAGGCCACCCCTTGAATCCTGGGGTCAGTTCTGGGCCCCTCACTCCCAGCAGGACATTGAGGGGCTGGAGGAAGGGCAACAGCTGGGAAAGGGTCCGGAGCAGGAGTGTGGGGAGGAGAAGCTGAGGGACCTGGGCTGGTTGAGCCTGGAGAGAAGGAGGCTCAGGGGAGACCTTCTGGCTCTGACAGCTCCTGACAGGAGGCTGGAGACAGGGGGGTCAGGCTCTGCTCCCGAGGAACAAGAGGAACCATCCTCAAGCTGCCCAGGGGAGGTTGAGGTTGGAGCTGAGGAACAATTTCTTCCCCTTCAGGGGTGTCCAGAGCTGTCCCAGGCTGCCCAGAGCAGGGGTGGAGTCCTTGTGACCCCAGGAGAGGTTTCCAAGCACCCCCTGGAGCTGTGTTGCTGAGGGACAGGGGTTAGTGGTGCCCTGGCAGTGCTGGGGGGTGGTTGGATTCCATGAGCTGCAAGTTCTCCTCAACCAAAATGCTTCTGTGACTGCATGGCACCTTTTGAGTGCTGCCTTGCTTCCCTCATGTGATGCCCCAGGGTCATGGGTTGCTGTTTTCTGTTGCAGAACTGTGATGAGAGGTTTCAGTACAAGTACCAGCTGCGTTCCCACATGAGCATCCACATTGGGCACAAGCAGTTCATGTGCCAGTGGTGTGGCAAAGACTTCAACATGAAGCAGTACTTTGATGAGCACATGAAAACACACACTGGTAAGCACAAATACCTCCAGGAAAAACAGTTTATGGACAGTTGTATTCCTTTCCTTGGAGTTTGGGATCAAAACCAGTGCCCAGCCTAGAAAATCAGTTGGGAAAGGGTAATTAATCCATGACCTCAGTATTAAATCTTATGGTCTGTAGGGACTCACTGGGGGGTGGAAATGAGAGGTTACCCTCAATTCCTTGTGATTTGGGTCTGGAGAAACTTCTCTCCAAAGGCTTGGAAAACACTGTGGTGCAGCAGAAGCAGAGTTGAGGGGGGGATCCCCGTGGGGAGCAGCCCTTTCTCTGTTGTCTGGTGGCTTCTAGGGGGTGGAAAGTGAAGGAACATCTCTAAAGCCTTGGAAAATTCTTGTGCAGAAGCAGAGCTGGGTGAGGGGGATCCCAGAGAGTAGCAGCCCCTTCCCTGTTGGCTGGTGGCTTCTAGGGGGTGGAAAATGAAGGAACATCTCTCCAAAGCCTTGCAGCAGAAGCAGAATTGGGGGGGATCCAAGTGAGGAGCAGCCCCTTCCCTGTTGGGGGGTGGCTTTTGAGGGATGGAAAGTGAAGGAACCTCTCTCCAAAGGCTTGGAAAACACTGTTTGGTGCAGCAGAAGCAGGGCTGGGGGGATCCCAGAGCTTAGCAGCCCCTTCCCTGTTGGCTGATGGTTTCTGGGGTTGGATAGTCTGAAGAAACCTCCCTCCAAAGCCTTGGAAAATTCTCATGCAGCAGAAGCAGAGTTGGGGGGGATCCCAGGGAGTAGCAGCCCCTTCCCTGTTGGCTGATGGCTTCTGAGGGATGGAAAGTGAAGGAACCTCTCTCCAAAGGCTTGGAAAACACTGTTTGGTGCAGCAGAAGCAGGGCTGGGG
>JANHGL010005097.1:24899-36441 GCA_024611195.1 Ceyx melanurus | reverse complement strand
TGCTCAGGCAGGGGGGTTGGACTAGATGATCTTCTAGGTCCCTTCCAGCCCCTAATTTCTGTGATTCTGTGATTCCTGTGCCATAATCCTTCAACATGCAGCAGGACAACACAGAGATGTGCTCCTGTGCCACTTGTTGCGACTGAAGTCTGGAATTCATTTATCTATGACGAGGTGAAGATTCAAAAAGTTATTTGAAGATTGAGTCCTAAAGAAAGATTATTTAAATATAGAGCTAGAGTTCGGTTCTCCTCCCTGACTCCTCCTAACCTGAACTCTCCAACAACTTTTAGGTCATTAAGAAGTTTCAGCTTCATTTGACAATAGACAAGAGGTAATGTCCTGTAAGTTGGGAGAAATTCTGCTGCTGTGCAGAGGGCACGAAACTCAAGTCACTGCCTCCAGTGAGAGGATGACTACACCTCCAAGCTCTGTTTGCAAGCCTGTCTGGCTCAGTGGAGCAACCAGCACAGACATACGTCTTTCAAACAGCGATAGCACAAACTGTGACTTGCTCATCTTCCCTGGCAACAGCAAGGGAAATGAGAGCACACTGGCAGCCATGGGTGTCAGGCGAAGGGGTAAGGGGAGAGCACACGCTGGTGTACTGTCAGGGTACTGTCAGCAGTGTCACAGCAGAGCTCCCAGCTTGCACCCAAGCAATCCAGACTCACAAGCACGCTGGCTGGAGCAGGTTAGATGCAAAGCTGCTAGGGTTAAACAGTGAGGTTTGCCTAGCCATGCCTAAGGGAATACTGTAAGCCCTAGAGTGAAATGGGCTCCATCAGCTGTCAATCTCAGATGCTTCTGAATGAATTGGACAGTCCCCCATGCCAGCTTAGGAATCACAATGATGGGCAAGGATGGGAATGTCCCATCCCTGCAATTCCCCCTGCGGGCAGGGTAATGCTGCCAAGTCCTAGGGGCGACCCCCAGTACCTGTTGGCTCTTGATGGTCCTGCTGTGGGTGGGACCTGGTAATGGTTCTCTAGAAACTCTTTTGTTCCCAGAGCTGTAGCCATTTGCTGCTCCCCCAACACAGTCCAGCCAGAAATCTTTTATGCAAGCTGTCTAAATGGTAATTACATAACCTTCCAGATTAAGAGGAAACCCTTTGTCAGAGGAATTCCTGACAATTTAGCCCCATTTTGATGAAACACATTTGCTAAATTAACAAAGGATTAAAGATATCCTTTGTTGTTCAAGTTGAAATCCTGGTTTACCCCCAGCTATTTTAAAGAAGCTTGTAACTAAATACATACCCTTGGACATTCATGCTTCTGTATTTTATTTTCTGTTAAATAAGACTTGGAATTTATTAATCCTATGGTCTCTGTGTCTCATGGGGAATGTGGACCTAGGAGATCCAAAACATGCAGGCACTAGTTGAATTAGAGTCCCCAAATCAGTTTGAGTTTTGCACTCCAGTTGTGTATATGGGTTTTACTCATGGGCAACAGCCCTATACTGAAGAGCACCTGATAAGGATCTATTTAAGAATATTGGAAGCTAATCTATAGGCAGGAGGGCCCCATTATTGCTCTTCACAGGGCATTTTAAACCATACATTGTAATCAACCCACATTTCTTGTGCAAGTGCATTGTGGAAATGTCTTCAAGGAAAAGGGTAGCAAGGCCTCCATCTGCAACAGAGGTCTGTTCATCCTTAGTATTCTATTTTCAACAGCTGCTTCATACCTATGGATTTTAAAAGATACTGTGGTGCTGCTTCAAAATCTCTAGGATTAAAGTCATGATCTAAAACCTTATTCAAGTCATGCTGAAACCCAGCAGGCTGTGAGGTTGAATACAGCCTGACAACTACTCTAATGTAGACATTAAGGTTATTTTAAGAATCTAGTATATATTTCTTACATCTAAGGTCAAAGTGGTTAGACCTCAAAGTTATTTCCACTCCTCTCACTGTGCTGCATCTAGCAGCTCTCATGTCAAGTAGGATGTTTGCAAATACAGTTTGTTAGTCTGCTGGTAAACAATTGGTTTGCTGCCAATCTTGGACAGCATGCATAATGCCATAACGGAGATATACTTATCTTCTTCAAAGCTGGCTCACACCAGCAATATATCCTTTGTTTTTTAAATACTTCAAGCTGTGATCATACACTTAAGTTTGAAAATAGGATTCTTAAATATCCACCTTTGAAAAGGAGGACAGCATGCCTAGTGGGCCTACCTCCAAAGATCATCAGCTTTCACTTGCTTTCTCTGAACTTCGTTTGCAGAGATGCTTAAATTTCAAATTACATATTGCCAATCCTGAATGTTGTGGCTCAATAGCAACAATCTTAAGAGAAGGAAACTGAGGAAAATGAGGAATAAAACGTTTGTCAGACTGAACTCCCACACCAACTGAATGCTACAATTATCAGCAAATCTCCACTTATCAAGCTGTTAAAAATGAAGAGCATGTGGCTAATCTGAATAAAATTAGTTTGGAATATGAAAAAAACCACCCAGTGTCTGGCTCCAGCCAGAGACAAGTAGAAAGTCTTGGGATTTTAAGACACTTGAAAACTTTCTCCATCCATATTAACATAACACTTGAAATTATGAAGCTACAAGCAGTAATATTAAACTAAATGTTGTAAATAGATTTTGTACATTTTTTCACTCCTGGAATACGGAGATCACAGGACAACGTCTCTGTTTCATGTATATCAAGTCTCTCCAAAACTCCTAGGACTTGGTCCCACGTGAAATGCAGCTATTTTACTTTCTAAAACATGGATACCAAACTGTCAAAACTGCTCTATCTAGGCTTTCTAGGTAGCATCCAATTTAAAATATTAAAATATAAAATATTTAAAATATTAAAATTGTCGATTATTAAGTACAAATGCAAAAAGCAAAGCTTCCCTTTGCTGCCCAGGAAAAGGGCAGGAGTCAGAGAAGGGGTGCAGCCTGACTTATATTGCATCACAACTGGCAGGTAGCTCCTGCCCACAGCTGCAATTCCCCATTCTGGCTGCACTGCACATTAAAATGTTTATCAGTCTTTTGGCCTAGGATTTCAAAGCACATGCCAGCAGCTCACAGCTTCAGCTCGGAGGTGTAACAACAGATAAGGTAAACAAGCTGGCACCTAAGCTTAGACTGCAAATTAAGTGAAAATGCAGCTTAGACTCTGGCCCTTCCCACCCAGGGGTAAAAACAAAAACAAAACAACAACAAAACCACAAAACACCCAACCAAAAAAAAACCAAACAAACAAACAAAAACACACCAAAAAAACCCACAAAACCCAAAAAAAGAAGAGGTGATTGCTAAATGAATTTTTCACTTGAGTTATGAGCAAAAGAAATGCCTCACTGGGCAAGGGCCAGGCCCATGGCTCACCTTGCCCAGTGGCAACAGAACATCCAATACTCTCACTACCTGTGGCCCACTACTCTTGTGCTCCCCTAACACCTACAATATCTGGATTATGGATGTCAAGATGCATATTCCTGTGTACCCTTTATCTGCTTAAGGACCAGCCATGCATCATGTGGTCCATTCTTTTTTTCATCTTCTCACATCGTGTCTGCCTCTACAACCTTCAGAAGTCCACTGTATACTACCTAAAAAGCTGTTTCAAATCCAATTAAATCAATTTCCTAGCTCTCTGTGGTGAGATTTAGTAACTAGTTCATCTCTTGCCTTTACTAATTTTATATGCCTCAGTCATACCCTACATCAGAAGTCTCTGCTCCAAACTGAAGAGTCACAACTTTTCAGTCTCCTTGATAATGAAACAACCTTTGGTCATTTTGACCAAGTACAAAAGAAGCAATTAAATCTCCTCTGTGTGTCTTGAAAAAAAGAAGCCAGGACAGTGTCCTCCTGAAAGTCAAGAATCACAAGGTAATTCAGGAGCTAATGCCAAAAGAGATGAATCATCTCCTGACCAGGGGGATGGGAAAAGGGGAAGCAGCGTTGCCCAAAGGTAATCTAAGGTAATGTAAAAATAGTTAACATGGTAAAAATCCCAGCCATGGGAGAAGGCCTGACTTGCTAACATCAAGCTGCCTTAGTAGCAGAAGCAGCTGCATTCAGTAGCAGAAGGTGGGTCTTGACTGTGCTCACTGGCTCCTGGGTACCAAGCAGGAACCTGAACCCCAGCTGAGGAGCAGCAGCAGCTCATTGCCTGTAACTGCTGTTCGCATTCAGCACTCACTGCCTCTAGGCACTCAGCAGCCTTACAGGGAGGACAAGCCTGCTTGGAGAAGAGGATTGCTGCTCATGCCAGCACAACATTCACAGAGTCCCTGATATGGTTCTGAACCATGGATTTTTCAATGGGCCAAAACTACACCTAGTTCACATTTAACAAAATCTGACCCAAACCCCATGCGTTTAAAGCATCTTACCCTAAAAGAGTGTGATTTATACATTTGCAGAAAAGTCTTTGTATAATTCAGAGCTTCACCAAATACACAATTCCCTTATTGAAATGCAATCATCCTCCCCTGTTTTTCACACAAACTGTATCTCCAACTGTTATCTTTATACAGTTGAGCAAACAAAACCCAAACAATTAAGAATCCTATAATCCATGTATCTCTACTGACTGAAATAACATAACTACAGCTATCTATATAAAATGGCTGCAAGAAAAAGCCTTTCTTGATCCAGCCTGGAATAAAAGAATCCCCTAAAGTAATGCTTCACCATTTGGTGAATTATCACAACTGTGTCATTGTTAGCAGGCCTGAAAGACAGGCTTGAGTGATAAGAACATTGGTTGCATACAACAGACTCCAAAAGAAACAAAAAAGTTACCAGACCAGTATTTCCCCTCCTCTATATCATTCCTCTATTCCATACTCCAAACACACACAAATAAAGCCAACCTTTTATTTTCTTGAGTTTCATTCTCAGCCTTTGCAACAAAAATCAGACCTCATGTCTTCCTTCCTCGTTGAATCAGGAAAGCACAACACATGACGTGTATGATAGAAATAATCTCTTGTGGGCACTCCTTTTATGTTCATTTTGAACATGACTAAAACCTAATGAAGCTACAAAAGATCCTAGAGCAATTGCAACCCTGTTCTGTTAGAGAGAGGAAAAGAGGATCAGGGTTAAATGCTACAGGAAGGATCAATGTGCACAATCTATAGCACTGGAGTGTGGTGGAGGTGAAGAGAGAACACACAGCAGGGATCAGGAAGGATAAAGGAGGGCAGAGGCTCACAGCCTTCTTCACAGCCTGCCCGTTATCCAGACACAACAATAAGAGAATAAATTCATTTTGATGTAGGAATTATCCATTTTCCACCTCCTATGTGGATCTTAAAAAAAAAGTTTAATATTGCAATAACTTCTAGTTATGTGACTATAAACTAATAAATGTTTACATGTCAGAATCATGGAACCTGTGTTGCTTGCTAACTGCTCAAGGTTTACTCTTGTCAGCTCACACAACACACTTTCCCTTCTCCTGCAGAAAATGAGTTTGAGTGTTCAACACCCTGTATCTTCCTCCTTCTCCTGAATATGAGTAAAAGCATCACTAGATTAGAGCAACCTTTATCCCACTATCAAGAAAAACTCATGAATGTTCAATCACTTCCAAAATGAATTCCAGGTGAGGGGTAGCATTTACATTAAGAAATAAAATAGTTATCATTAGTTTTCATGGCTGACTGTAGCAAACAGCTTCTACTCCATTAACCTTATCATGCCTGGGAGTAAAAGTAGAAGAGCACTGAACATTCCTTCGTTTCTCCCTGCCAGATCTCTCCCTTTCCAGCACGAGGTGTACCTGACCTAGAAATACATGCTATTCAAAGAGAGGATGCAGTCTTTGTGTGGCACAGGTGGAGAGGCAGGGGAGAATGTCAAACAGGAAAGCTTTGTTTGGCCAGTCACTTGGAAAAAAAACCCAGTCACTGGAATTCCTAGCAGTTAGAAATTGCCTGTGGGTATATAGCATCTTTTTGAATATTTTATTTTCTTTGCTACCTTTCAGTGTCCTTTTCTCTCTCAGATATTCTGCTTAAAAAAAAAAAAAAAAAAAAAAAGCCCCAACAAACAACCAAAGCTAAACAAAGTCAAAATCCACAAACAAAAACAAAAAACAAAAACCCACAACCCTCAGAGTGATGGCATTCCCTCCAGACACAGATATTTGACACGTGTGACAAAGGTACAGCCTTGAAAATGGACAAGAATGAAGCAGTCTTTAGTCAGCAACACAAAATGCACAAACCCTCCAATCTGAGCTGAATTCAAAAAGCCAGTATTTGAGAAAACACTGTTAACCTTCCTGTAATGAACTAAGCCAAACCCTCCCTAAAACCCTGCCCAAAATAGGAGTAAACTTAAACAATGCATTCATGAAAGAACTGAATTAGCCCACATTATTTGCTTTGGTTAAACCACTGATTCATTCAGCACCATCTTTTTATTTGACTTACTCTGTGAACCAATTGAATCCTTAGCATGTGAAGATAACAGTTCATTCTAAAGCATGAGCTAAATCAGGATTCTTTATTTCCTAAGTGGATGAACGTTCAATTATTTGTGCAT
Organism: Ceyx melanurus; assembly: GCA_024611195.1. Lineage (NCBI taxonomy): Eukaryota > Metazoa > Chordata > Aves > Coraciiformes > Alcedinidae > Ceyx > Ceyx melanurus. Next base: position 29,907 of record JANHGL010005097.1, on the reverse strand, counting down.
CTCAAGTCACTGTTCATTCCATTTTCAGAGACTCTACACTTGTACTTTTGCCAGTAGTTTTCAAGCATATCTTATCAACAGCCTAGCAAACGCAGAAGGTTACAGATTCACACATACCCCCCCATTTGCACAGAACCATAGTTACTGCATTTTTGGTTAGATATAAACCCTAGCAGAAGGTTAATGTAGGATGGACTCCCAAAAAGTGAAGCTTACAGACAGATTTGAAGTAGGAGGAGCTGTTGATCACATATGCCTGTTGTTCACAGATTTTATTCTTTTAAGTAGCATCAGAGAGAAAGAAAAGAATGAATGCGTTGTGAAAACTATTGTGAGGAAACTTAGAAACAGGATCTCCAGGTCTTTCATTTCCAGTCATGACATTACAAATATTAAGAATGTGGAACACAGCTTCCCTGAATCACAAATATAGACAAGTGGAACAACAAGTAAATGTAATCAACACTCCTATATAAATACTCTAGTATCTAATTTCTTCTTTCAGCTAAAACAGGGCAATAAGTATATAGAATATCCTGAGCCACAGGGCTCATGGAGTCCAACTCCTGGCTACACACAGGGCAGTTTAAAAGTCAGACAGTGTATTTAAGAACATTGTCCAAACACTTCTTGAGCACTGACAAACAAAGCCTTGACCATTCTTTGAAAAACTTCATCTTTAATATGCCATCTGAATTTCCTCCAGCACAGCTTGAAGCCATTCCCTCACGTGCTATCACCAGACATCTGCCTTTCACAGGACAATCACCTCAACCACTTGCTTGGCTGTACTGTGTCTAATGTACCCCAGGGTAGAGTTGGCCCTTTTGGAAAGTAGGGCCCACTCTTAACTCACACTGAGCTTACCATCAACCAAAATCTCCAGATTCCTTTCTGCAGGGCTGCATTCCAACCTCTTGGAATGGAGTATGGAATTTATACACACACCAAAGCTGCAAAATCTGGTATTTATCCTTGTTAGGTATCATATGGTTGACAATTGCCAAATGCCCCAATCTACCAAAATCTCCCTGTAAGGCCTCTCCATCCCAAGGGAATCCACAACTCATAATTCAGCATTGCTGGCAAATTTACTTCATGTGCACTCAACTTCTACACTCAGGTCATTGATAAAAACACTGAAGAAAACTGGTCCTAAGATTGAGCCCTGGGAAACACCAGCAGTGGCTGGTCAGATGTTAACCCCTTTGAGATTCACCTTTCAGACACTTGTTTTCCACCAGTTTGCCTAGCTGTCCAGAAGAATATTGTGAGACACAGCATCAGTTCCCCAAATCCCTTTACCCATCTACCCAAAACTCTGAAGACTTTTGATCACCCTTGGATGGCTCACTGTCACTGGTACCCATGTTCAAAGCATCAGGTTAGGAAGTCTCCTGGTAACATCTTTAAGCCCCAGGGAAGCATCAAACTTCCCTAAAAGATGGGCCTGCTTAGCAGATGAGGCCCACTGTTCCTTGGAGAAGGGAGTTACCTGTAATAATAATTTGCCTTTTTTAATTCAGAGATGGCAATGATGTGGGAAATAGACTACCCTGACCTCGGTGACTTCTCAGACAGAGATTGATCATCTTCAGTGACCTCCTGTCCCTGTACATCCCACTCCAGGGCCTCATCTCTGTTTGTAAGGCTCCTGGAAAGTAAGGTAGACAAGGAGGAGCTTCTACTATCCTGAGCCAAGACTCATTTCCATTCACTTCTGTCCCATCACCCTCTCTTCTGCCTGCTATGGTAGAAGTAGAAGCAAAACTGAGTAACTGGAAAGCTTCAAATAAGATTACTGCAGCAACTATTTGAAACCTTTCCCATGCAGAGACATACACCTTAAATAAGTAAAAAAGTATTTATCTCCAAGTGAAAAAAAAAAAAGTCACAGAAGTCAACACTTGCAGTATCTGACCCTTTGAAAAATCCATCTATAGGGAGATATTTAAAATAAAAAACAAAACACCATCACAAAAAAAAACAAACCCACAAAAAAAACCCCAACAAACCAACAACACCACACAAAAAAAATCAACACACAACAAAACCCCCACAACAGATTTCCTCTGCTCCTCACCCTTCAAAATCACACACAAAAGGCAAAAAGTGAGAAGCAACAACTGCTCTTTATATAACAATGCAGTCATCCACCCTCACAAGAACTAGTGCCTCTAAATTTACCCTTCTCAAACAGAGGGGTTGCAAAGGGCATTGAACATCCTTTGCCCCATATATTGCAAATTTTTTCCCTGCAGCAACCACTAGCAGTAACATGATCCATTCCAGCCAGGATACACCTTGGGATGACCACACTTTGCTGGAAACCATCAGAGAAGGGTCTGTGTTTTTAGCCCTCCAAGAGAGGACAAAGAAAAGCCTCCTGAAGGCTCAGCTGCTGCACAGAGGTAAGCACAGGCACCTCAGCAAGCTTGTTTACAGCAGGGGGAAACAAACACACTCCATTTGGGAATGCTATGCGTGTAAACATTTACTGACAGGGTTAGGTCAGGTGTAACCCCAAACTCAAGCAAAAGGAGCAGGGGACTCAAATCCAATCATGTACACGTCAGATATCTAAGCCTGCAGCCAAAGAGGCAGGGTGACAGCCTCCCTGTGGGTGCACACACTCTCACTGTCCCTTACATGCTCAGGGTCACAGTCACACTGTCACTCCAGCTCAGACACCTGTTCTGGTAGGTGACAGTAAAAACACAGCGTTTTTTGTGGAAAATCATTGTGGTCAAAAAAAGTAAACACCTCAACTGGCAAGAAGTCAGGTAATTAAATTTGGAATCAGTGTTTGACATTAGTGAGGCATTTCAGCAAATACTGCAAGCTGTGTTCTGACAGGTGAATCTGCACACACAGTCCTGAGGAGTTTAAAAACTCCTGGCTGGCTCTCATGCCCTGCCCGTGGGTTTTCTTATACTGAGAAAACAGCAAGAGCCTACTCAGCCTGTGCTACCACCGTCCCCAGGGACAGCGAGGATGAGAGTGACAGGTCTGAAGCTGCAGAACCTTAAAACAGTTCAAGCTCCTTTCCCGCCTTGTCCGCTGCCCCCAAGGACAGTGAGTCCTCTGGGATCTGTGACCCAGCGGCTGCCTCGCTCCGAGCCCTGCTCCCCAACTGTTGCCATAGCAGTGAAAGGCAAACCTAGCAACAGGCACTCAAGCCTCCCAAATACACAACTCCAAACCACATTTAAAAAATAAATTAACTTATCCAGCCTTGCACATTGCCTGAAAAAGAAAACAAAAAAAAAACCCCAACATCAAACGTTTAACTTTTTTCAAGGAGGTGTTAAGACCACACCGCTTTTGTTCAGATGAACAAGAGAAGGGATTTAATTACTGCTAAAATTAAAAGATAAGTGCTATGCCATGGCAGAATTGAAGTAGTTTGCAGTAAGATTTGCCTTTTGTAAGAACTATTCATCTGGCAATTATTGACTATGTAAGTGGTTATATTAGGGAACAGAAAGACGAGTAAGAGTTGAACTTTTATTTTAGGCTTGCTTTGTCTTGTAAACCTGATTCCCTTCTCTGTGAAAAAATGTGGTTATGTGGCAGGTGGCTAGTTTCTGTCAGCATCACGAGCAGAGATTATATGTGCCTGTTAAAAGAATCATAATCCTTACTTTCCATTTTCATATGCTATCAACATGGTTACTCAGTGTCTTCAGAGGACTAGTAACATTGCTTTCAAAACTTTTTATCTACCTCTAACTTCAAAACCTTGCATACTAATATTTTATCTGCAACCTGTAGTTGAAGAAATAGTCCACAGTGGAATGCTAAGAGCACAAAAGTATTGGATTTCTGCAGATTTCACACAGTTATATTCTACATGATGTGAATACAGCCTTTTTGTATAAAGGGTGTAGAGCTCTCTAGGCCAAATGGACACGGAGGCCTGAAGAATCACAGAATCACAGAAATTAGGGGCTGGAAGGGACCTAGAAGATCATCTAGTCCAACCCCCCCTGCCTAAGCAGGATCACCTAGACCAAGTCTCTCAGGAACAGATCCAGGCGGGTCTTAAGTATATATATCTATATATCTATATATCTCGAGGCATAAAATGCTTTAAAGTCTGTTCCAGTGCAATCCAATTCCTTCTTACCATATTCCTCCTCCTTTCTATAGCCCATTTCTGAAATTTTCTAAGTGTCAAAAAAGACATAAGCAATATCATGGTAGACAACTAAGAGAGTAGCAGAAACTCAAAAGCTTGTTAGTCAATTCACTGTGCAGTTCAAAAATTCTCCTTGACAGTAGCCAAGATTTCATGGCTCTTATGCCTCCTTGTGAAGGACATTGTCATGCCAGACAGCTAAACCTCTGCTGTGGAGAAGAAAGTAACAGAGGTTGGTTAAGTAGCATGTCCTGCGAGACTAACCTGCCCTAAGTATGGCACAAGATACCAAGACATGTAGGTCTTGGATTATCTTACTAGAGTTCTTGAGATCACCCTCTCAGAGTGACTTACCTGTTGTCCAACTACTTAGTATTTAGAGATAAAATAGTAAATAGCAAATCTAGAATTAATATTTTTTCAGCCTTTGACAATATGTATTGCTCTTATAATGCTGAACTGGCATAAGATAAAAGACTTAAGACCTAGTTTTTGCTCAAAATATAGACTGTCCTCAGTACTGCTTTCACTATTCAATTTCATGTACTCCAAAAGAATAAGTTGCTTGCACCATAATTATATGTTTTGTTTTAGAAAGTTCATTTGTACTTGGGATCCTAAAATAGATCAGTTCTGCTTGTCATACTCAGAAAACCTTCCAAACACAATAGGTTAAATTCTTGTTTGGCTTATTTCTTCTTGTAAGTTGGAAATGTGGTTAACTATAAAATGAGTAGCAGAGATAAATAAAATAGAATGGGAGCAGTCATCAATATTCTGCAGTCCATGCTGATTACAGAATCACAGAATCACAGAAATTAGGGGCTGGAAGGGACCTAGAAGATCATCTAGTCCAACCCCCCTGCC
>JANHGL010005097.1:914-13870 GCA_024611195.1 Ceyx melanurus | reverse complement strand
ATATGGGATATAGCTAACTTTACTCTTAGAGGTTTCTAGTCCCATATAACTTAAAAAGGATTGGGCTTTGGGTTTAGTGTTGGTTTTTTGAAACTGAAATAACTACCTAAACATTGTAATTAGAGGGCAGAAGTGCAAAAGGGGAAAAGAAATTCCAAACCCAAACAGCTCTAAAGCCCTGAACATGCAATTATTTTATTTTTAAGAGACATTTATTGGTTAGTCTGACTTGAAGGCATTGCAATAGAGAAGGTAGTCCTGCAGGGAAAATCAATTCAAACATGGTGTGAATTTAGGACTAAGTGAATTCTCTGCAGCCTGACTTGTGCTCTGCACCCTGGGGCTGCTGACATGCCCACCAGAGACACAGATGGGGCTAAGCAGTTAACAACACTGATTTGTCTCCTCTTTCAGACTGGTGTCTGGGACTAGTCTGAAGACAAGAAAGCTCACTCCAATTCATAGAAAGAAATTAACATAGCAATTACAAATGCTGCTTTTGGTTCTGCTCTCCATTTAATGCCAGCTGACAAGTACAAGAAGCATGAATTAAAGGAGAAAGAACAAAAGCTTCCTTGGGAAACTGCCATGCATGTTTTCCTAAAAAAACTTGAAAACTGTTATCCTAAAAACACACAGACCTCGTCTGCTCAAAGACATGAACACCTCTCTTGTCAAGAAAACATTCATTCTCTACTTAGCACCTCATACTTTCACAGTTGTTCATTATACAAATATTTGGACTAATGCAAATACTTACAATCACAACATAGATAAGTAACACACAGGGCATTCCAATGAGTGCACATAAGTAGGCAAAGTTTTAACTATTCTTTTATATTTTGTATTAAACCCCTCAGGCTAGTTTCTTGAAAAGCTGTCATTTCCCAAGTTCACCAGATTTAATAAAAGCCTACATAAAGACAAATTAATAAAATCCTGGAGAAAAACTTGTCATCTGAAGAAAAATCCCAAGAAAAATGTTACTAACCTATCCATACACTTCAGAGCATAGAAGACTACATCCCAATATTTATGGTTTCTGAAGAGTTTACTCAGCAGAAAATACTACAGCCTTCACTACTGGTTTCATATCTATTCACTGCTCTCATACTCAAAACTCCATACCAAAGAAGGGGCCACTCATTGCTGAAGTTAAGACAGACACAATAATATGTGAGAATTGATGAGATGCACAAACCCCTTGTCTCCTGTCAGGCACTGGCCCAAGAGCAGCAGCAGATACCAATTCATCAGCACAAGCATTTCCTTCTGTTAAAAATCCTGGTAAATTAGTATGACTATGGGTATGCAGTATATAATAAGGAGCTTGTCATTGTTGTATTTGAGACCATACCAGCTTCAATAGTCCAAAAAGCAATTCATTGGTTACATGACTTCAGACAGATTTATTCCACCGTGCTCCCAGGCCTGTGACATGCACAGAATCAGTGACTAGATTGAATGGGCCTTTAAAATGATGAAATGCCATAGACACTGCTCGTAATTCCACTGCTTCTGGAGATCCTTCTTGTGTTTCTATTGGATCCTTCTTGTGTTTCTATTGGATTATACCATTGCCCATTTTCCAACCATATAATTGCTGCTTTTCCTGTTTTCCAGAGCCATCAGTGAACACTGTCATACCTGTCACAGGTTCCATTTAACATTTTTTTGTGCTACCTTTGTTTCTTGGACCAATTTTATCAATGGGTGTGATGCAAGATATGTAATTTTACCAGTATAATTGGCCAGGGTGGCCCGTAATGCTGAGCTGTTAACAAAACACCAAAGTATTCCACTGAGACTGGTATTACAAAATCCTCTGGGTCTCTTGCTACCAGCTCCACACATCTTTTACAAGTTTTTATTATCAATTGAGCTATGAATTCAAATAGCCCTGGCACAGTTTTCTTTGATCTGAAAGATCAAATACCTTTACAGAGAGGGTGGTTAGGCATTGGAATGGGCTGCCCAGGGAGGTGGTGGAGTCCCCATCCCTAGAAGTGTTTAAGAGTCGCATAGATGTGGTGTTGGGGGACATGGTTTAGGGACCCTGGCAGTGTAGAGTTAATGGCTGGACTTGATGATCTTGAAGGTCTCTTCCAGCCAAATCATTCTGTGATTCTGTGAAAGGCAAAAACACACATTCTAAAATATGTAATGGATCTGGCCAATTAGAATTCCATTGGACAAGCATTGCAAAGGGTATTTCTTGTATTAAAATAAATACTTGCAATTCCACTTCAGGAGAATTTCTCCATACAAATTTTTGCATCATTGAGTCTTCCACTAATTCAATGGTCTTTTCATCTTCTTTGGTTAATGATCTGATAGCTAAGATATCAGTGTCTCCTTTCAACAGTTCCGAAAGAGGCTGCAATTGTTGATTAGTAATGCCCGAATATGGATGCACCCAATTGATAATTCCTGTCAATTTCTGAACATCATTTAAGGTTTTAACATCTCTATTTAATTGAATAGGTTGAGGAGAAACTGTTGATTCTATTACCTTCATGCCCAGGTGTAACCATGATATCTTTTTGCAGGTTCACAATTATTCACTGATGGCACTGTAAATGCAAATTTTCCCATGTCTTGGTCTGTTAAGGGAACAGCAAAGAAACAATCCTTTAATCCATTACAACAATTTCCCAATGCACTGGTGTCATTGTCAGTGATGGCAAACCCGGTTGCAATGCCATAGCACAGATTTGTCCCTCATAGTCAGAGTCTATGACTCATAGGAGTACAAACAATCCCTGTAGGGAAGTGCTGGATCTCCCCAAGAGCAGGGCACTAGGACCCTGTCCCTGGGGCAGCACCCCATGCACCTTCTTATCAATTACAGATTGTGGGCAGCTCTGGAAACATCCATTCCTGCTATTTAACCCTGGAGGAGGGGGCTTTGGGGGGCACTTGTGGCTGGACTCTCACTCCCATCACTCCACCATCCGTTCCCTGGGCCTCTGATCCATCCTGTCACCAGTTGCCCATCACAAGTCTCTCCTACCTACAGGGGAGAGGGCACACTTCTTACTAACTTCTTTGGTGGTGGCTACATTGATCAGCAAAGGTTCTGGGCTCTTTGCTCTGATATGAACCGCTGACAGCTCTGCCAGCTCTCGGAGTTCCAAGGTGTCATCCTGAGGGAGTAACAAAACTCCTTGGGAAAGTGGGGGTGTGTGTTTCTGCTTAACTGCTGCAGCTCACTGAACAACTCTGGGTTGGATTTATAAGTTCTGTTACAAGCTGCTAAGGAGTGTTTTGTGCACATCTTATCAACAGAACCCTCCCAAAACGTCATTCTCCTCTGCGGCTCACGCATTTTAAGGTGTACTCTGGAATCTACAGTCTTTTCTTTCTGGCATTCCATTCCCCATTGTTCCCTTAGCATCATTCATTTGATCATTCCCCTTAGCCTGTCCCTCTGAAGGGAGTGAGTGGCATGGGGGGTGCAGGACTTTGCATGGTGTTAAAAGCAGTGGCAGTGCCCTCTGCATGATCCTGCTGTACTTTAGAGTCTTTCAGAGTCTCATAAAGCAAACTCCACGTAATTGTTAAGTCTGTAGCATTCTTATCACCTCGTGACATCATCCTCTTCTTCTGAAATATGCTGTCCCATTATTCCCGTTGGCTCACATTATTCCAAGGTGTCAAGGTTGGTCTGGACCATGCAAAACTCCTCTGCTCTCTGCTACACCGGGTTCCGTGTGCACCACTCGTCACCCAGCAGCTCCTCTGCACATTGTCCCACAGCGTCCAGACCTGCACTGATCACACATGTCAGGGGTCACCAGTTGTTGAGGTTCAGACAGAAACAATATGTGAGTTCAGGGTAGAAATGCCAAAGCTCAGGCAAAGCTAAAAGGCCCAAGCCAAAAGCTGAAACTAGAAGCCAACACTTCCAGCTGAAGCCCAAAAAGTCACAAGCCAAAGCCACTTAATTTTTTTCCAGCAATCTTTTATCTGTTCAGCACAGCAGGCAAAGCGAGTGTGTCTTTTTTCTATAGGCTGCATTCTGCTGTCACCTTTTTACAACTCCTTACTGGTCAAGTTAGAGTGCCTGGTATCTAAAAAATTTAGCAAAACACCTGGTTTGGTTTTTTTTCCTCTCATCACTTGCTTCTTCTCATTATTTTGTTCAAACTCCCCTTATCTCTCAGCCTACGCACCTTTCTCATAACAAACTACTCAGAGTCAATGTTCTCCTCAACCAGAGCCTGAGAACTCCAGTCCCATTAAAGCTTTCTCACGCATCAGTATCAATAAACCACCAGGGCCTCAGCACTCCCCGGTCCCTCTACAACTTCCCACAATTCATAAGAAGTTACAACAAAATCTGAAAATATTATCTTACTTAGCACTCTTTTGAAATAAGAATTTCATACTGGTATTTTTGTTTGGTTGGTTTTTTTTGTAGCAGAAGCTACCAAAACAGGACTGCAATGTATCTTTTGAAAAGGAAAATATAAAAAGCACAATGAGAAATTCAGATTCTGTTTTAAATTGATGAAGTCTGAGAAATCTATATCAAGAGAGGTTCTGTTTTTAAGTTCCAAATAGGGGCACATCACAGAAGCATAGCATTTCATACATGTAATTTCAGATTCTCAGCAATAGTGAGGACAAAGCATTAAAGGGATATTTTATACAAACTAACAGAGCTAGATTTGAGAGATTTTTTTTTGAGATTTTTTTCCAAGAGATTTTTTTTTCTTAAAGCCAGCACTATTTAAAGGCACTATCTTCATCTGAATGTGCACGTTGGTTAAGTCAGCAGAGGCACATTGGACAGAAAAGGAAGAAATATATTTCAGAAGACATAAGAAAAAATACCATTACCTGTCCTAAAAGTAAAGATGAGAAACAGGTAAGAATCTCAAGTAAGACAAACTTAATTTAGCTGTTAGTATACAAGATAGATTGTATACTAACAGTCCACTAATGGGACCCATACACAAATGCTACAGAAGGAAAGTGTTACCACTTTTCTGTGTTTAACTAAAACCACACCATCTTTGATAAATATCAAACAGAGAAACACTTCACATTATGAACAGCCCAGTTTTCCCTATCTGGCTATTACCTGCCTCTCCCTCTTTGTGCCTTCACCAATGCACTACATTAATCAAATATCCTTGATTTTTTTTTTTCCCAGTTTCTAGTATAAAATAATTCCAAGGTTTTGTGTTTAATTGGGTTTTTTTTGTTACTTGAACAAGTTCACAAGTTAATGATTTTCTACCTTTGTGCAGCATATCTGCATGTTTAAATCCAATATACAAAACATGACCCTTGCAGCACTGTAAGAAAATTGCATTGTGAGGAGTGGCAGGACAGCAATCCCTCACTACACCATCACTTCTGAGTGGCCAGACACCTTCATGCCACTACTGCCACAGCAGTGAAGCTGAGGCAGAGAAGGCCAACTGCATCACAGAGAAAACAATGGTTCAGTGTCAAGTGACTCCCAAATTGTATGCAGGGCCCAAATATCTGCCTTTCAGGTTTTTTTTCCTTGGTTCAAAAAGCATGTGCTTACCCATGGTCAATCTTCTTCCTTATTATTTACAAGAACTACAACTTTGTGAATATCACAATGTTAAACATCAGATTTTATCATAATGGCAGATTTTTGTCCTGAGCAACTTAAAGAAAATGAAAATTCTTTAATTTGACACTGGCCACTGCTTGGGACTACCAGGAATAAAAGCTCTCAAAATATGGTGGCAAACACTTGCACAGGGAATGTAACCCACCTTAATTATATGAGCACTGTAAGTACCACAAGCGTGCTGACTTGGTTACACAGTACAAATATATTTACAGTATGACACAACTGTCTGAATAATTTAATAAGCATATTCCATTCAAAATCTCAATAAACAAGTCATTGCATAGTTGTCTTGTCCACATCATGCCCTTATCTAGAAAATCAAGGTTATAACCAGACCACATAAACACCATTAGATGGTTAAATTCTACCTTAATTCAGGTCTGGCTTTTACAATTGGAAAACACAAATCTGATTACAGTTGCAAGTTAAAATACAACCACACGCATATTCAAAATTTCTTTAGTGTTCTGTTAGCAGACCATTGATATGCTTTATATATTACTTTAGTCAAGGGTAGCCTACTGTTTGGGATATATGACATACTAGCTTTAGAGGGGAAAAAAGTTGAGTCATTTCTGAATTTGGAGGTAGATAACCAGCAGGTTAATAAAACAACATAACACAGAATACAGCATATGCACAAGTTACATATTTCTGCACTCAATCTAATCACTCAAAATTTTCAGATTATCATGAGAGAAACAAAATATTAGAGATTTCATGAGCAAAAGAGAAGTATTCTCAGTGAACTGTGTCTTTCAGCCCAAAGCTGCTTTGGGTTTGACTGTTATTTTCACAAAGATAATAAAAATTTAAATGAAAATCACCTCTTGACCCTCTTCTTTATATGAGGAGAAAACCATAATTCTCTGCTTAGCCATGCATGATCAGACAGCATGCATGCCTTGAGACTATCAAGCAGCAATTCACTTTTCAAGAGACCTATTGACCACAGATATATTAGCAGCCTTGTCTGACATTCTAAGTATCCACTCATGTTTTCCAACCAACACTTTCTAAAATCAATATCCAGCATATCAGAGATGGTTCCTACAATGCCACACCACAGGAATCTCCTGTAGTCAAAGGGGAGGCTAACAGCACACTTATTTCTACAAGATATTGAAATAATGATGATTCTTTAGCTGGGTGGAAGAGTAATTCCAGAGCAAAACACTCATCTTTTTCTAGTTTCTGCTCATATAGTCTCAAGCATCCTCAAGAATCAGTGATTTCCTGCACTTCATCTTACTGAAAGAACACGCTCAGAAGAGAAAATGCAACCCTACAGTGACTGTGCATTCCTGACTCCCACGGCTTTCCTTTACACAACTGGTAGGAAATTTTTACATACCCATCATCCAACTTGCCAAAAAGTTAAGTTCAATCTGTCAGTAGAGTCTCAGGTAGTCTGAAAATACTTTGACCTTGAAGTCTATTTTTAGTGGCGAAGGGTTAGAAATAACACACAAAAAAGGCTCTGCTTACATTAGTAAGTCAAACATACCCAGGGACATAAATTAAACATGCTGTCTCACATAAACGAGCATATAATTATATTAAATTAAAACTTCCTTTGGTTCCAAATCTAACTAACTGCCCATTGAAAACCACCCTGCCCATGCTCAGCTCTGTTGATAACCACCCTGCCCATGCTCAGCTCTGTTGATAACCACCCTGCCCACACTCAGCTCTGAGCTGTGACAGCAAGTTTTTGCTCGTTGTTAAGGGCCAAAAACCACACCAGGGAATGGTCAGTTTTTTGGTACAGATGATGAATCTAAATGTCCTGTACTAGACACAAGCCAAGATTACTGGCTGACTACCAAGTTATGGAACAGTTCATCTTGGGGGTGACCACACGGCAAGTGCAGGACAACAGGGGGATCAGGCCCAGGCAACATGGGTTCATGAAGGGCAAGTCCTGTTTAACCAACCTGATCTCCTACGATCAGGTGACTCTCCCAGTGGATGAGGGCAAGGCAGTGGATGTTGTCTACCTGGACTTCAGTAAGGCATTTGGCACTGTTTCCCATAGCATCCTGCTGGAGAAGCTGGTAGCTCAAGGCACAGATAGGAGGACTCTTTGCTGGGTTAGAAACTGGCTGGGTGGCTGAGCCCAGAGGGTGGTGGTGAACGGAGTAAAATCCAGTTGGCAACCAGTCCCAAGCAGTGTCCCTTAGGGCTCAGTTTTGGGACCTGTCTTGTTTAATGTCTTCATCAATGACCTGGATGAGGAAATCGAATGGACCCTCAGTAAATTTGAAGATGACACAAACTGAAGCACAAGTGTCGATCTGCTTGAGGGTAAGGAGGCTCTGCAGCGGGATCTGGCCAGGCTGGAGCAATGGGCTGAGGTCAGTTGTATGAGGTTTAACAAAGCCAAGGGCCGGGTCATGCACTTTGGTCACAACAACCCCCAGCAACGCTACAGGCTTGGGGAGGAGTGGCTGGAAAGCTGCCTGGCAGAAAGGGACCTGGGGGTGTTGGTCGATAACCGGCTGAACGTGAGCCAGCAGGGTGCCCAGGTAGCCAAGAGGGCCAACAACATCCTGGCCTGGATCAGAAATGGTGTGACCAGCAGGAGCAGGGAGGTGATCGTGCCCCTGTACTCGGCATTTGTGAGACCTGCACCTTGAGTGCTGTGTCCAGTTTTGGGCACCACAGCACAAGAAGGACATTGAGGTGCTGGAGCAGGTGCAGAGAAGGGCAGTGAAGCTGGGGAAAGGGCTGGAAAGCATGCCCTGTGAAGAGTGGCTGAAGGAACTGGGTTGGTTTAGTCTGGAGAAGAGGAGACAGAGGAGACCTCATTGCCCTCTACAACTACCTAAAAGGTTGTAACGAGGCTGGTGTTGGTCTCTTCTCTCCAATTAGTAATGATAGGACGAGGGGAAATGGCTCCAAGTTGCATCAGAGGAGGTTTAGATTGGATATTAGGAAGAAATTCTTCACTGAGTGGGTAGTTAGGCGCTGGAACAAGCTGCCCAGGGAGGTGGTGGAGTCACCATCCCTGGAGATGTTTAAAGAACAAATAGCACTTGAGGATATGGTGTAGTGGTTAGAGAAATGCTAGGACAAAGGTTAGACTTGACCCTGGAGGTCCTTTCCAACCATAGTGATTCTGTGAAAATCATACCTGTATTAATATGCATAAGTTAAACTGCAGGTGGTGTAACAAGACTCTGAAAAAAAAGCATTTTAGAAGAAACATTTTCTTCAATCCAGATGATCCCTTCCCATGTCGATTTGCCAGGTCAGCTCCACAGGAATACTCCATGAGTGCTGTGTTTTATCATCATTCAGAAAGAGAGACATGCCTTATTCAGCAGCCAGCAACACTGCTCCAGGCCACCTCTCCAAGCCTTGCTAATACCAAGGACAGGAAGAAGTCCCTTACAACAAAGTTAAGATCAGAGAATTATTTATACCAGTTGCAGCCAGTCAAGCAAAAAAACCCCACACAAAGCCACAGAATGCTGCATCTAATAGTGCTTCCTATAGTGTAGCCTGGTTCTTGCCACCCCCAGGCATCAATGACTTCAGCATTTGAGCTCCTCATCTCTCTTGTGCAAAAGCAGCTACCTAGTGTCAGCTTCTCTGGGAAAGCTTTAACAAGTGCATCTCAGCTAGTACCTACTGCCTCATCCTCACTGAGCACTGGATTTCAGCCCAAAAAATGTTTTAAGAGAAAACTACAAACATTATAGTCATCATGTAGATGAATAATAATGCAAATAAGAAGAAGATTACAGACTTCACATGAAACAGACACAGGCTTAGAAAGCATGTCCTGCTGGCTCTTAGGTTTTTAAAAGATGCCCAGGGTATTTAAACCCCATTACTTCAAGTTAATACAAAGATGAAGAACTTATCACCAGACATTGCCAGGAGGGAGTCAACTATCATGAAATACTGCCAGAGAGCTTGTAGAGCAGGAAAAACTTTCAACTTGAAACTTTCACAAAAAATAAGGGAAAACCTTGAGCTGGATCTCTATCCAGTAGGAAACAAGATTACCAGTAATCATGTGTCATGGCCAAAGTCTTCAACACTGCTTGATTCATTCCCTAAGCAATCATATTTCATTGACCATAGAGAGAATAAAATTCATCACTCTTCCTCCAGAAGGAAAAAATTTACATCTTCCACCAATGCCTTTAGGGTTAAGAGTAGTTAGGCAGATGACAATGCTGTGTAGCAAGATTTCCAAGAACAAGCTACTTGTGCCTTAAAACAAAATATTTCCTTCCTTGGGGCTTTACATATGGATGACATAGTTAAAATGATCAAAATAGAAGTCCTAATCTATCCAGAAACTGAAGCCTGCTTTATAAGCATCATTATTTCAACCACAATAGCATTACAGTCTATCACAAACAGTACATGCTAATGTTGATAGAGTGATTCTTTGGTAGAACCACCAAAAAAGCAGGAATATATATATAATACTTATTCGGGTTGACTCCAATTGTCTAAGGCAAGGTGGGGATATCATGTTGCTTAAGAATCAGTTTGAATTTCCAACTGTAAGCCCAGTTTACGAAATGATGCAGCATTTGTATTACTGATGGCATTATGCAGTGGTGGGGTTGCTGATGATTCACAACATTGTGGTAATATATCAAGGCTAGAAAGTGAGGTTTGGGATTACTAGGGTGTTTTTTAGTGGCCTCCCTTCCTACACTTCAGCCTCATGACAGAGGCCCACTGGTAATTATTACTAAAGAGAACTTCTATTTCAGCATTTCAACATTTTGAAATATTATAGTTCTTCTGTGCCAAGCTTAACTTCAGATGTTTAATTTAAAATACATTATTTCATAAGACTGGAGAGACCACATAATAAAAATGCAAGGGCAACAGGGTGTTTTTGGTTTTTAACACAACACCAGCTTATTATTACTAGTTGTCTACTATATAGGTAGTCATGACAGCAGAAACAGTTCAGCTTCCCCCTTCAGATAACATATTTAAATGTGAGAACTCTCCTCAAAAAAGTGACTCATGTTTAATTCTGTGTTTTTAAGCAAGGTTAAGTCATACAGAGGTTCAGCTACATCATCAAGAAGCAAGGCAGAAGAATATTGGGATTATGTTGGCTTTCTCTTCTAGAAGAGAAATATAACTTATTTTGTAATAAGCCTATCATAATTTTCCATGTGATAGAGACCAAAGAAAAAGTTCCATATCCAAGATAAGAGTTGACTGAACTTCACTTGTTTCAAGTACTGCATAGTAGAGATTGCCATAGCCACTTTAGTAAAGGGCACTACTAAATTAAACTCCTGCTTAACAATGAAAAGAAAATAAAAGTATTACACATGTTTGTATCGGAATGCTTGTCCTTCAACTACTGAGAAACATGTTCCAGTCACATGAAGTTTCATGATTCAAACAAAGCTTAAAAAGTTAAGAGTGAACTTGTACCCATGTAAAGCTTTTAAAAAAATTCCCTTCAACTTCAAACAAAGCTGTAAGAAGCATCTTGGGCATTGTGAGCAAATTACTACGTGTTTGGATGTTGCAAAACCCAACATTACTCCTAATATGGACTTACTGGCAGGGCTCGTAGAGGACACAGAGACACTCACAAAAGCAAAAAAGTGAAAATTGAGCAAGAAACAGAGCAAATATCTGTCTTAACAAAGCAGAATACTTGAGCTTGAAAATATCACAGTTGTCGCATCAGATTTAGTGAACTCCCCAGAGAGTAGCAATGGAAATAATGATCTGTCATGTCACTTGTACAAACTCTAATTCATCCAAACCCTGCATGAAAAAGCATAATTAAGTAAAACTTGAGGTTTACGACTACTCTTCCCTATCAGAAATGGGTGAAATTAACCAAGTAAAATCTTGTGCCTATCACACCATGAGGGGTAGTGGAATAGGGTGCAGGTGAGTGAAATAGAAAGGGATGAAAACAGCAGTTAACAAATGTAATGTCTTAAGGAAACCTGAAGGTATATTAGCAATAAAGTGAAAGGGCCAGAGGGCAAAGTCAGTAAGAAGAGATTTTTCATGTTTAGAAACTAAATGCATGTGCCAAAAATCTTCATGAAATAAAACACATGCAAGAAGGCTGATGACATGAATACATTCTTTCCATACCCCCAGTGCTGTGCCTACCAGGCAGTATACTTTTTTCTTTCCAGCTAACATAAAATCCCCACAACTTTAGACCAAGGAATAACTTGCAATGATGCAAACCACAACAAAGGGATCAGTTTTAAATACCTGCAATCACCATGCTCCCTAAAAATAGTCATTTAATATTAATTAGGAATTGTAATTATGAAAACAAAGATATGGGAAACTACCTTTTATCAAACTGGAATTCACAGCCAAATTAAAAGTATGAAAAATAATTTCAGGTGAGATAATTCCATTTACTCTCTCCTTAATAGTGTGCATAAATAAAAAACCAAAAGCACAAATATGGACATTTTTCAAGCTTCTAGATTTCTTGAATTTAAATTTCTGGTTTAAACCCCTCTTTAACACTTGTTATACAGGTAAAACAGTTATTCTAGAAAGAACTTCCATCAAAAGTGACAGTGAGGTTTGAGAGATGTGATGACTGCTAGCACAGCTGTGTGCAGCCTGCTGGAGTGCATGGTGCACACCTACCCCCCTCCAGCTAACACAGAGCATGCCTAAGAATAACTCGTGTGGACTGGATGGTCCAAGCACATAACCTCTGAACAATAAGTTTAGCCACCCAGATGCCCATAGAAGGAGATGACAAATTGCTAGTGACCAAAACAAGTAAAATACCCTGTAATTCACATTTTAACAACAAAGTTTTGTCCCTTTCAGATATTACTTAATTGGTAAAGGGAAAAATTGTCCTGATATGTATAGAAAGAAAACGGGGAAGTTAACTTGAGCATGGGCCTTTTTTTTCCCCATTTTGTCATTTCAGTTTTCAAGCTTTTTAGAGTTCCAAGTGCTTAAAATCTAAGGCATAATAGAAGATAAAGCCAACAATCAATGACACAACGTGCTCTGATTGGCAAGTCTTAAATAAAAACAAACAACAAAAACAGGAGTCAGTTAAGAACACAGGCTGTTCCCTTCTAGACTCTTTGGCTGTTCCTTTGTTCAAGTAACATGTTAGTATTAAATGTTTTTCAAATGGTTTTCCAATGGAAGTAATTTTCCTTGGTTGGTAACTGTTTTCCTGTACCCACACACACTCATTCAATTTTCCGGCCAATAAGCAGGATCAGTTACAGCACACATTTTCCCCTGTTGGGAGTTCAAGTTCACCAAAAATGCAAAGTATCTTGGACTCTCTCTGGCCTTTTGTTTTTCCCCCTGAAGAGGTCACATC
>JANHGL010005095.1:29002-47276 GCA_024611195.1 Ceyx melanurus | reverse complement strand
TATATATAAATGTTAACCATTACATAGTGAAATATTTTCCATTTACTATTTGAAAAAAAAAACACAAACCCCACAAATCTGGATCAGAGGCAGTGACAGAAACTGTGATCTGTGTTCAAGGCAACCTGATTTCACAGATCAGACTGAAATTACCTGGCAACCTCCTCTGCCTCAGACAAACAGCACATGCTTAACAAGGGCTACTGAAGGCTGTTCTATTCCTTGTAAGTGCTCTTGAAATCAGATGTGACATAGCCAAGGAGCCATTAAATTACATGTATTTCATATGAAATATTTATTCCATTAAAGGCCATATTTAAACATTCACAATCACATTCAAACACTCTAAATTCAAATTCTTAAGGAAGTAAGAAAATAAACAGGCAGCAGCATAGTACTTACTTTTTATTTGCTTCTTAATGAACTTTGAATGGTCCAACCAGTGCTAACAAACAAACAAACAAAAAGAAAACCCATGTTCAAAAGCAGCTACATTTCAAGATTTTGCTGATACAAAAGACTAATTACAGGAAAAATTAACACATACTCTCTTAGAAGGGAATACCACCATATTTATTTGCTAAACTACACATTTGCAGAAGTGTTTATTTGCACTTTTACCAACTTACCTTCTTTCTTGGGGGAAAACCTGACCTATAAATGCATCAGTACTGTCAGGAAAGTTTCACTTTTTCAGACAGGAGACCCCTAAATCCCAAAAATGCCCTTTCATCCCCAGGTTTAACCATTGCCCAATTGCCACTGAGGACAGCAAGGCAGACCCTTGGGTTTCATTCTCCTTTCAGCATCTGTGTTTGATGGAGACACATCCTCCATATCCTCTATTGTCCTACCTTTCATTGCTCCATAACCAATTTTATTGAAGATGAAGATGTAACCCTCACTAAAAGCATTTGGGAAACACTGATACATAGCTCCCTCTCCTTTCCAAACTAACAACAAAAGAGCTTGAAGATATGCAATCTGATTTGAAGCAACCTCATTTAAGTGCTCCTGTTACACAGGGTAATGCAACAGTACTTGGAATTCCTTAAAATAAATGTTTTTCTATATTTTATCTATTTTAAAATAATCAACTAGGTACTTTGGAAAAAAAACTTAGGAGAAAAAAAACCAAACTCTTCCTCTGTGTTAAAGCATTCATGCTTTCAGAAAAAGGAGAATCTCTGAATGACTACTTATCATTCCAGTAACACTGTGGCTAAATAAATGTGATAAAGTACTTGTTGGGTAGTAATGCTGGTCTTCATTTACTAAGTATGTCCTAAGCCAAGGGAAAAAATATGTATCACAGGTATAGAAGACTATAGATTGAAAGTCTGGCAACTTAGGACCCTTGAGGTAAATAAATCTCACCAAAAAAAAAAAAAAGAAACAATTATTCTGAAGGTGCTTTTATTTTATTTGTTTGTGACTTGCTAGACTCCCTTAGGTGAGGCTGCAACAAATCCATCCTTACAATCTGAGAAATCTCTACCAGAGTAGAAATAAGACATTGCAGCAGCACATAACATTTCTTAGAGTTGTAATCCATTTATTCTGTCTCTACTTTGCCTTTTATAAAGAATTACACCACAAACCACAGCAGTTCACTGAAGCTTTGTGAAATTTCAAATTTTTGATAAGGAAAAAATACCAACATTGAAACTTTGCTTTTTTTTTTTCAACTGAAATTATACAAGTCTTGTTACTTTCACACTTCCAGGGCATATGAATTTTTATGCTTCAAGCACCCAGCTATAAAAACATCCTTCTCTGCAGCACTTTTTTTCTGGCTAAAGATAAAACACTCAGACAAATATAATTCCTTGAAAAGAAAAGTTTAGCTTTATGAATAATAAACTCAAACATTAGTAACATCTATACTTCAGGCAAAAATCCTCCAATAACTTATCTGTGGCTCATGTTTTGTACTATGTTCAGAAGTAAGCACTTCACAACACGAACTACAATAATTCCCAAAGAAATAACAGCTGATAGTTCTGATCTTGGAATGTGGTATTCTAGAGTTCTAGGAAACTCTCACTCACTCTCTGTTGCAAGCTGCCAGAGGCAGACTTCTCCAGGAGATAAAACACAGCAAGCATTAAACTCTTCAGAGAAGAGTGAGCTGCCACTGTACCCCCATCCCACACTGAGCATCCTCTCTGATGAATGATGGTGATGACACCAATTTAAAAAGAGTTCTTAAAATACTGGAAGCACATATTTATTTCAGCAGAGTCTCCTGTTGATCCCTCATTTTATCTAACTGAAGAGGAAAATATAAGTACTGCAACACTGCTTAAGTGGTAACAACCACTATTTGCTCAAAATAGTCATGCACTGAGGGAAAGATATATCTGTATCAGGGTATAGCAGATAAACCACAGCTACTGAAGCTTCACAAATTCCACTGCCTCTCTACTTGCTTCCTAAAGAATGAAAAATCCTCTCTTAAATACACTGTTTTCCCCTATGCTTATTTATGTATTTAACTATCAGCAAGATCAGCCCATTCTTACTGGAAGTTTTATTTGCTCTCTCAAACTGATATCAAAAGATACTGCTTAAATGCTTGCACAAGACTTACCTGGAGGTACAGAGGGGAGAACCATGCTCAATACCCAGGTTCAGAAAAAAAGATGTGATAAACAAAAGCTGACACCTTTACAACCAAAAGTCAATCATCCCTTCCACTGCCTTCTTGCTATCTGATTTCCTAGGCACCTGAATCCTACCAAGCCATCTGCCATCAGCCACATGGTCTTCTAAAGCAGAGAAGTATAAAAATATAAATAACACATGGGAGAAAGGAATCACCAAAACAGCCAATGAAAGCCCAAGCTGCAGTATGGGGACTTCTCTAGGTGTATGAAGTTAGAAAGTAACAAAGGAGAAAAAGCCCTTTCTTCTTTTCTTCTGAAGGTCACCTTTTAAATATTATTATGGTAGTAACAGAAAACCAAGCAAGAATTGGGGTCATGTAGAAACTCAGAGTACAGAAGCATATATTTATAAACGGTATAAACTCCCAAGAGTTCATAACTTAAAATGGTGAGAAGATTGTTCTTTACACTCATAGAAGTTTCTTTGATCCATCCTAGAAAGTTATGTTTCTATTGAAATTGTAGAGACAGAGAAAAAAACTGCTTTTAGCTAAATTGCTCAGAAGCAACACAAGATTTAATGAATACCAGGAGTGATATTGGTTAGCATTTTCAATAGGAAAGAGGGTGATGGGAAACAATTACTCCAAACTGCAGAGAGAGTTGGGACAGAAAATCCTTTCTAAAAGGCTGGAGAAGGTATTTAAATAAGGATTCTGCAATATCAACACAGACAATTGCAGCACTCTCCAATTATAGGCTAAAACAAAGGCATTTGTTTATTATTCATTGTTGTGCAGCTTACTTCACTCCCATCCCTTACTTTTTTTTGAAAGCCTCCATTGTGAAGGCTACATGATCCTGACCCTCCCAGAAAAAACAGTATATGCCTCCCAGTACATGAAGGGGACCTACAATAAAGCTGGGGAGGGACTGTTTACAAAGGCATGTAGCAATATGAGCAGCAGAATGGCTTTAAACAAGAGAAGGATACATTTAGACTAGCTAGAAGGAAGAAATATTTTACAATGAGGGTGGTGAAGCAATGGAACAGAGAGGCACTAGATGCCCCATCCCTGGAAACATTCAAGGTCAGGTTGGATGTGGCTCTGAGCAACATGATCTAGTGAAAGGTGTCCCTGCTCCTGTGTAAGAGGGGTTGGACTAGATGACCTTTAAAAGTTCTTTCCAACCCAAACTGTTCTGTGATTAAGAAGTTCAGATGAAAAAGCAGCTTTCCAGAACAATTCACTGCAGCTTGTGCTGGCACAAAAATCTTCCACACTCTCTAAATCCAAACTGCCAGCTACACTGGGTGCATGGACACATCCTCAGAATGGCTTCAACTGGCTGCAGAATGCAACATATCTGCTTCTGCTGGAAAAGGCTGTTCCACAGGGACCTTCTTTAAGACAAAGGGTCTTAGTGACATTCAAGATGAGACATAAAGGACTTAAAAGGATCACTGAAAGGGCTGCATTTAAGAAAGTAGCACTTTAATTCTTTTGCTTCTGTGTATTCCCAATGGAAGTTTCACAACTCAAGAATTATAGTAGCTCATTTGCAAAAAAGAAACAAAAAATTTAAAGATGTATCTTAAATCTTCCCCTGTAATTACTCTGATTGTTCTTGTGATAAGAAACTAAATCGTGAGAGAAACAGAAGCAAATTGCAAGCTAATCAACATGGGCAATCTGTACTGAATCCTTGTAAAACAAGGAGGACTGGGAAGGTACCCATGCTTTCCTCTCACAGGACAGACAGCTGGAACAAGGAATGCAGCTGTAGACATGGAGAGAGTTGTATCCTGAGAGAATCTATAATATGTTGCAGCTTATAAGGAGCTGTAAACCTGCAAAGCTGTAAAAGCACAAAAGCCCTTTTTTCTTACAATGATCTGGAATAAGAGCCAAAGGAATCACAGATCACAGAAGGATAAACCTGGACAGAAAGTGAATAAACATTAGCTACCAGCAGCCTAAAATAAATGCCAAGTACTTGAACCAACCATAGAATATGATGCACATGACCAATTTCTGCAAATATCAATAAAATGCTGCCTCGTGGCCATTGAATGTCAATAGCATGCTCTTGCATGATTTGATCATTGCTCTTTCAAAACTTGACTAAAGCTTTCAAGGCTTCCTGCTTTGCCAGAATACATACTCCATTGTAAAAAGAAGGGAAAATCCAATAAGCTGTATATTTCTAAGTCTTTGAAGAGAACTACATAAGAGTGACAGTCCTTCCCTGTTGAAGTCCTGTAACAGTTTGCTGAACAAGAAATTATTTGATTTTCATTTCCTTCCTTCACTCCCCCTTTCCTTCTCTCATCTCCCTTCCACAAACAGGAGGAAAAGCAGAGCAGGTTTTTCATTACAAAAAGAGTCAGTGAAAAGCTATTACAATGTGCAGCTACAGTAAAAGGCAGTTTTATTCCTCACACGTCAACAATACTTAACAACTCCCCCTGCTATGGAATATTTCTGCTTCTGGAGTTAATACCAGATAACTTAAAATACAAGAGTACAAAAAGCTTTGCTTTAGAAGAAACCACTAGATGATTGTCTACATCCTTCTATTCCAAGATTTCTTCAAAAAGCACAAGATACAAATTGATGCAGAATTCACTGAATAGGCCTTACAGTATTTTCTGCCTTACTGTTGACATCTTGCCTTTCACAGCTTTACAGGTTTTGGTTGTCCCAACTCTTTGGCACAGTTATAGGACTGCAAGACATACATTACACTCACATAATAAAGACAAAGACTTAGAGCCTCAAGCATTTTACACAACTTTACATCTCCCATTCCTGAAACTGCCACTGTGTGGCTGGGTTGGCCCTAAGCAGAAGCACATGAAGGCAGTATATTAACTGCTATGCAAATTCATTTAGTGGGTCACAAGTTCAAAACAGAGCAAGGAGGGCTGTTAAAGCATGGAAGAAGCTTTTCTGCACAGGATGCTGGGGAAGACAGAAGCTTGTGCCTTGAAGTTCTCCAAGCTCTGCTCTCTGCCCAGCTGGAGCCAGATAAAACAAACCCAAATGAGAGCCTTCAGCATTGCACTCCAGAACACTCCTTTAAATTCAGGACACCATACCCCTACTACCAAAGTCCTGCAACCACTCTTGGCTTTTTTTAGACCACACAGAAGCTGTTCGTAGCCATCATCCCTTTTGTAACTGTAAATGTCATGATTTACTTCCTCTCCCTAACACAGATAAAAGAACAAACAAACAGATCAAAAACACTTGCACATATAGGCACATTTTACCCTGAACACTAGGGCTAGAGCTCATCATGAAAAACATACTTGCTCACTTTTGCTGAATCATCTTTCTTACCATTCAAAAGAAAGAACCCTTCAGTTTTGCAAATATACATGAAAATTGAGTATTCTCTGCTTCCTCAGCCAAGTGCTCTGCTTCTGAGCTGCCCATTCTAGGAAAGGATGCTTCACTCTTTGTTTCTTCTTGCTTTTTTGTCAATGCAGTGGCTACATTCCCAATTATTATTTATCTTATTTTCCAAGTCTGCATGTTCTCTATCCACAACCCAGGTTGCTGCTGTACCAGTACATAAAATAAACAAGCAAAGGAAAAGTTTAAATATAGAGTGATACAGTTTAACCCCAAGGCAGCACTCTTTTAACCCTATCTTTACATATATCTACCTGCACCTGTAAATATTTTTTTTTTTAACCTGCAGATGCTGGATGCCATCAGGTAGAGGAGAGAAGGAGAATTTTTCTCTAATGCCAATGTTATTAAATCTACAGAGCAACATAATTTGTGCATAGAACAGCAAAAATGAGAGTAACAGGAAACCCTTGCTTGCAAGAAATTTAACCTTTTTTAATACCATGAGCCTAGTAAACATAAAGCACATTTTCCTTTACCCACAATTATTGCTTTTTCAGTTAATAAAGTCATGTGCATATCCTACAAAATGACATAACTTATTTAGAGGATTTGGCTTTTAATGCAAGAATTAAACATGTTTTGTTGCTTCAGCATTACATCTCCTAATGCCTACATCTCCCTGAGAAACAACATCAATTTCATTTACAATATGCAACAACTATTGCAGCATGTAAAAATTAACTGAATTTATACTTACTGTAACCTGTGAAGCATCCATGAATTGTAGGCCAAAGTAATCAGTTTCAACAAGGTCCAAATGATACACAATCTGGTCAAACAACTCCTGTCCCTTTGCATTTTTCTGTAAGAGAAGAAAAAAAAAAAAAGTAGGTTTGGTTTTCTTTTTTTTTTGTGGGTAGGTTTCATTTTAAGTTCAAACAGGGGAGAGGATATGCACAATGGAAAATAATCTCTAAACTAATTCTATTTATTCTAAATAATTGTACTGGCATTTCATTTTCTTCAAGAAAATGACTCAGTGACACGCTGTTCCCATCTGTATCTATCCCAAAAGCATCAGACTTCACTCAAATAAAATTTTCAAAGTTCACTGTAGCTCAACATGGAGAGAAAGGAAAAGTTTTTATGTCCTGTAAAAGCTAAGTCATTGCCAAGATTTTAAACCCCAGGAAGCCAAATTCTCCAGGAAAATCCTGCTTGACATGCTGCCTGCAATCTGCTGGCTGTTACCACCTATAATCTGCAAGAATTAAATTAAGCCAAGAATTTAGGCACCAAGTGCTTAAAATTCAAACACAAGAAGCAGCAAAGTTTGGAGGTTACACACAGGCAGGAGTAACAAACCAATTCTTCATGCAAACCTTGTTGTGTTACTTGGGAAAGGAAGTTTTCAAGTTCTTAAGCAAAAAAACCAACAACACCCCCCCCCTGCCCTGTGAGATTATAATAAATCTCAGTAAGAAACTAGGAAAAGCTACCAGGAAAATACAGAACTGGTACCACTTTTGTGCCTGCTGTCCCTCATACACCTTTGGGAATTTTTGAATTACTATTATTTTTAATAAGTTCTAACATATTAGGCTTTCCCACTTCACTCCAAATGGTAGCAAGTCACTGATTTCAGTTGAAGGAGAGCTCCATAGCATTCAGTTCCTTTAGTTTGGCCTTCTGCACAAAAATAGCATCAATCTTAATATGAAGAATTTCTGTCCAGGTTTCCCAGCTGTCTAGTCTACCTATTCTCCAGCAAAACACAAGATGAAGGGTTTAATATCTCTCTTTTTTTTCCAAGAAGGTCAAGCAAGCTTAGGTGTAGGTAGCAGGTTTGAAGTTAAGGAGGGTTTTTTTTGATTGTTTGGGGTTTTGTTTCTTTGTCTTGGTTTTGCTAACAAAGTAGAAACACAGAAATTGAATCTTGTAAAATGTCATTTTTTTGAGGGGAGGGGGAAAAGGTAAATAACCATTCTTCAAAGTTCAACATGGTATTGAAAGCAGATGAGAATACATCAGCTTCTTAAACCAGTACATTACTAAGAAACCACCATCTTTATATGTACAATAATATCTATAAAAAGAAGTTTTCTAAAGTATCCAGACAGATTTTTCTCCTATGTAAATTCAGCACTTGTTAAAAGAAGCAAAGCCAAAGCACAACAGAATTTTAAGTGATTCTGTTCAAATGAAGAAAAAACCCTACAAAATAATTTAAAAAAGCAAGATGTCAGGAATTTACAAACCTAGGACAATGCCCTATGATCACTCTATTATTCCTGGTTGCTTGCTTTATGATATTAACTCCCAGTATGTTTATCTTTGAGTGCCACATAGCCAATAGAAACCAGGCAGCACACTCCACCTTCTGTACCCAAATAGTAGTTAATGTTCAACACGTGCATTACATGGAGAATAGCTCTGCACTGCACGGCTAAGCCATAAAATGCAGAATTACATCCATAACCTACAGGAGATTATAACATTTAACTTGTCACAGAATGAGCCTTCCAAGCAACTCATACCCTTTACAAGATAAAAGCTTACAGCCAACAGGTGACATCAAAAAAACCCTTTGAGATGTTACACTAATGGGGGAGATAAAAGTAATTAACTCTCTTCTTTTCCTCTACTAACAGTATAGGATGATCAATTCTTCTGCTTCTTCTCTGCCTGATAATATGGGGACTCCTATTGCAGACTGATAAACTGGTACCTGGATATTGAATGAAATAGGTGGTGTAGGTAAACCAGAAGGGTTTTCTTCAGAAATTACACTCACCATTGGCTTCTAATGGAAAAAATGTCCATATTACGAGCAACTTCTGATTTTCAGTCTTTTCCTCCTCCCCTAATTATAGTGAAGAGAGAAGCTAATAAAAATGCTTTCTCTCTCAAAACCCAGTACCACATAAAGAATAGGAAACTGATTTAATGCCAGAAATTTTCCTAGTGGATGTAATCAGTTGGAGTTTAACGAACCACACTTTCTCCTCAGATCTGCAAATTGTGCACATTTTTCAAGATACAACTTTTAAATCCTAACCTTAAACTAGGAATACCTCTCAGTCTTACATTGCAGAAAGATAGTTCAGAACTACCAGATATAATTTTTGCAGGCCTTTTACAGCTCAAAAAGAGAAGTTTATGGCAACAAGCAATATGCTACTATATGTAGTTACTACTTTGCTGTTATGAAAGCTACTATGGGAACAGTGATATAAGGAAAGCTGCAAAACACTGCTTGGTTTTGTGGTTGGTTTTATTGTAGTTGTTTTGACAAAAAAAAAAATAAAATTAAACTAGTAAAAAATTAAACCAGTGCTAGTTTCTGATGGGAGTGTTCCCTGTAATCCAGGAGAACTTGTGTGAATGCCACAAAACCTGCATTTCAAATGTCTGGTTTACAAATAAAGCTACAACCACAACCCAAGGTTTAAACTGAACGAGCATGTGGCAGTCATCTGTGTTCCCTTTTCACATCATGTTTTCTTTGGGCCCATGTATCATGGCACTGAAGAAAATTATTTGTTTTAATGAGGACTTCTTGCTGACTCCTCCTCCAAGAACTCAAATCAGCATGGGTGTAGAGCACCTTGTAGGGACACAGGGACAGATACAAGGTCCAGATTTCAAGCAGGCTAAATTTTTAGCTACCCAAGACTTCCAGTCTCAGGGAATTTATGGAAATTCTTCTCAGGTGACAAAACAAAGATGAACTTATCTAATTAGAAACTCTTCTAGATTTGACATGTGAATAGGCAAGATGTTTGAACGTGTCTTTAGTAGACAAAGACAGGGCAAATTCATCAGCCAAGGACATTTTATAACAACTGACTCCATCTAAACAGTGTTGACTGAAAAGTTTTTCCAAAGGGCATGGAAAAAAGAAAACCAAGAAAGAAATTAGGTAGTTTAGGTAGAAAGGAATTAGAAATTAGGTAGGAAGGAATTAGCTAGTCACAACATGTTAAGTAGGCCAGGAAATACATGAAATAGAATGCATGTTGACAAAATGGTAACAACAGCAACAAAATCAAAAATCTACTGCCAAGAAAACAGTCAAAGTCAACTAACTGTAATGTGTCCCAAACAGAATAGTGAGTAGTAGCAGAAATTAGTAGGTAGGGCAGATTCATTTTATTTTTCTGAAGAAAGCATGGGATTATGTATTCTGCAATATATCAAATATTTTTGAAGAGTGGGTTGCTAGGATCTCATGGTCACTGACACCAGGTTTTAGCTTCTAGTAAGTCAGTAAAAAAGCATTTGTAGCTAGCAATTCTCTGCTCCACAGGACTGATAATTGCTCTGCTCTGACAGCATCAGCATTTCCTCTCCTTGGCATTTCCTGGAACTCAGAAGCTCAGTATGTTCTACTCAGTCCTCTTACACCTCAACTGTTCTTAATTGATTTTTCAAACCTACAACTGCTGGCCATACTTCTTAGTAGTGAGAATTTGCTTTGCAAACAGTCTCTGGCAATGTTGTTTCCCAGCATTTCAGACCTGCTACAGGCTAAACACACACAAAGCCATCTGGGTTTCTAATTAGCCTTGACTGCTGGTGCTCATTATCATCTCTTCTTTACCTTGGTTTCTTCTAGATAGTCAAGCCAAGCAAAATGAAGATGTTATTTTCTTACCAATCAAGCTCTGAATCAGGGTTTCAGTTCTGGCTGCAAGCTCACTTGAAAATGTGACACTGTTTGAATAACCATTAAGCTTCTCACCCTGTCATGGCATTAACAGCCCTGCTTCAGAGCCTGCTACTGCATGCAAATGATGTTTAAGTGTAGTGTGGACCAGAAACAAGCAGCTTTCCTGAATTTGTCCAGAGAAAATGCAACTGATGATGCATATGAACTTCCAGCTGAAGGACAACAAAATCTTTCTAGACCCTTTGTGAAATTAAAAAAAAAAAAGAGCCAAAATTGCCTTACCTTCCCCCTGAAAAAAAACTATCCAAACAACAAAAAAATGCCAATTGCATATACACACCACCAAAACCACAGCCCTTCAGCAGAACACACATACACACACAAAAATCCCCTGAATGGCATGTACTGATTACAACCTTGAAAGCACATTTTGCTCCCAGTCATTTTTATCAAGGCCCCAAACTAAAATTGCTATTTCCTGAGCAAAAGAAGCTCCTTAGCAAAGTTAAAGAAAACCTCAAAAAAGTATAAAACACCAAAGGGGGGGAAAAAAACCCCAAACCCAAAAAAAGCCCAAACCACAAATAACCAAAACCAACTAAAGAAAACAAAAATACACAAAAAAACCCAAACAGAAACAACCACCCTCAACCACCAAGGCAAGCAATTTCAAATTACTCTCAGAGTCTGTGATAAAACTAGAACCCTCAAAAACTAGGACTCTCTCAAAAGTCACATCACATCAAGGGGTTTATTGTTTATTTATTTATGCTTTTATTTAATAAACACAAAATTGTTTATTTACAATAAGTAAATAAACAGCATGCTGCCATTTAAATACATTCTGTCTGCTGGTGGACTGGCAGAAAACAGTTTCAGTGAGCTGGGTTTCTGTGACTAAGATGTCAGGGGGAATTTGCAGGCAATTCCCAAGCAGTGGCTATAGTAAATCTCACTATTGCTGAGTATAAAATTTATATAAATATAAAACTCCCCAGTAAACCAACAAAAAACCCCCACCACCAAAGCAACCAAAACAAAAAAACCCAAGAATATCAAAACACAAAGAATTAAAAGGTGAGGAAGAGTAATATTCTGTTTTCAAACTCTGCAATAGGAATGAAGGGACTTTTAATTATTCATAAAGTACAAACTCACTGAGATGAATCAAAAACTGGAACAAAGCATCATACAGAACACACAGCATTCAGTGAGGGAATTACCTTCCTGTAGAACAGTCTCTAAAGAGCTCAAACCCATGCCAAGTAACCTGAAGTCAAAAGTACAGCAACACTTAAAACCATAGATTCAAGAAAAGTCAGGTGAGATTTGAAAGCTGAGGACAGTTTCCTTTTACAGTTCACACATCCCAGCTTCCAGCTACTTCTTTCTCCACCTTCAGAACACATTCTGCCTCTTCCTCAAGTGGGACAGTACAAGTGGACCAGATTTGTAAAATGATGTGTAAAATGTACAAGGCTAACTTTTTCTGAAAGCCACTTTGTTATTGTCAACATAGGCACTTTAACTGAGATTTTCAGTAGAGTCCTTCAAAAGTAAATTATCATGGCATACCTAGAGCCTCACAAGTCCATTTTGCTGATGAAAAAGGAGCATGAAACTATCATACCTTAAGGTCTACATTCTCTGTAAGGAACCTCATCACTTGCTTAGTCTTCTCAGGGAAGGCAAACTGGGCACAGCTGGTTCCAGCCATTTCCACAATGGCCAACTGGAGGTGGTGGGTTCAAAAGTCAGAAGGACTGGACTTGAGCCTGGAAAGAGCTGTTCTATCTTGACTGATGAGTTTTCTTGCTCTTGTTTTTTCTCTTTATTTTCTTCCCCCATCCTGCAGAGGGTCTGGGTGGGAGCCTGGCTGTTGGCTAAGGCTAACCCATCACACTGGGGAAATCCTTATGCAGGTCAATTGTACACTTTGATTGAGTCAGCAGTCATCTGAAGGGCATGCTCTCCTTCAAGAGTCTTAATTTCTCAAGAAGCCACATGAAGAGTAAGCAGATATTACTGCTATGGTGTCCTATAAGTGCAATTACTATTGGCAACATTAGTATAAGCAATGACACTTCTATTATATTGGACTCAGAGGAAGGTGAGAGTTTCTGTTTATTTTCCCTATCACCTACATGCACTACTGACAACACAGACCTTGTCCAAGAGAAAAGCACTGTCAACACTTCTAAATGGGAACTTTGGGCAACAGATAAAAACTACAGTCAGCCACAGAACAAAGTGGTAAAAAAAAATAAATCCTTACTTATAACTTTATGTGCTAGCCAGGGGTCCAGACTCCTGCTTTTTTTCAGATCCAGACAGGTTACCCCATCTCATTTCTACACTCAGAGGCACAATAAGAAAAAAAAATAAAAGGTTACTCATACAGAAAGTACTTTTTCACCCTTAGACTGCCAGCTCCCTCTCCTGACATGCCTGAAACACTACATGACCCTCAGGTTCAAGCACACAGCTGAGAAAACACAAAGTAGCTAGGATGGGGAGAACAAAAACTATTCTGAGGCTTCTTAACCTACATCATTTCACTCAAAATCAAATTTGCAGGTCTGCATCCCCAGAGGTAGACACAGAACTTGCTGTAGCTAAGCTACTTTAACTAAAATAATACATATTATTTGTGGCACTTTTCATAGCATCAAAGTAATTCCACACACATACTAACATTAGTATTAATTACCTACTCCCTTATCTGGCACAAAGTCTTATAAAGTGCTAAGCCTTCGATGATATTAATTATTGATCATCCTGACACTTAGTTCCAGTCAATGAAGTTCAAAGATGGGACACACAGATGCAGTGACCACAAAGGATGTTTACACCTTGAGGACAAAGCTAAGGTGGTCATCCTTCAGAAGCTCTACAGAATTAAAATACAAAGACATAACTTCTAGAAACTACATATTTATTCAGTCAGCCAACACACTTTAGTACTCTTCACTCTTTGTTCTTTCAGAGAGTTAAGTCACAGATCTCTCCTAAGAATCAACTTCAAGTATTTGCTTCTTTACAAAGAGAACTAGAAATCCAGAGATTTGGAAAAGTCAATGAAACCTCTTAAACTACAGGTTTAGAATCAGCAGTTTGAAAACTAGAGAAGGAAAACCAGGGAAATTTGCCACTGAAAATATTTTATTTAGTGGTCAGCCAGGAAGATATAATTATTTTTAAACCCAACATAATTAGCCATATGCAATTAAGGAAGATCACTACAAATTACATTTCTTTCTAGGCAGAAAGAAGATACAAAGACAAAAACCCCAAAACACAAAAAACCCAACTTATTAATAACAACTTCAAAAAAGTTAAAATAAAGAGTTCAAGCTTATAGAAATAAACTCAGATTGTGTCACTGCTCAGTGAAAAATCCTTTTCAATATAATAAACCTTGCTTTGGCATTAGAAGTCCATCACTCTAATCTCACTGCTGCAAAGGAATTACACAAAACGAATTCTTGTCATGCTGTAGAACTTAATTTCTTTCTCTATTACAGATATTAGATCTGAAGGAGAAATGGACACCTTATAGCACTGAGATAGGCATGGCAACACAATGTTAAGTTTATCTTAATTCTGATGATTGAACGATGACTAATAGGTTGTTGGTTTGTTTGTATTTTTTTAAAGAAAAAAACCCACGTAAATTAGAAGTTCTGATTGTCAGCATGAGGAGCAGAAAGACTTGGTCATTGAAACTGATTTCTTATATATCACACCAACCAACAGATCATCCAATTAAACAAGAGACTGAAAAGATAAAAGCAGTGATTACCAGCAAAGCCTCTGCCCACAGAGCTGCTCTGCAGACAAGCACAGTATTGATCAGAATCTGGAAAGTGACGTTTTCAAAAAGACAGATGGAAAAGGGAACCACAAATCTGCACAAGTGTCAGACTTCTCCCCTGCCAGGTTCCCTGCAAGCTGCCAGTTTTGCTGCCTGCCTGGAGGCAATATCATGTGCAGGCATTTCCTTTGGGTGTGCTTTAAAAAGACTGCCTTCACAATTTTTTAGCCAAAAATAGAGATGAAAACGTGTGATGAAAGGTATATGCTGTGTGTACATATATTCCAGAGAATAGAGATTAGCAATAGTTAGAAGGCTACCCTGCATGTGGTTTGATTTGAAAATCCATTTGCAGCAGGCTGAAGTTTTCAGTAATCTGCAGGAAGGTTTGAGTTTTGTCTTTCACTTTGAGGTTTGGCTGCCCTGCCTGCCTCATACCATTAAACACAGTATGGCCTTTTACATATCAGGGGGAATAAACTAAATCTGAAGCTAAACCAAATCACCATGAAGGAATAAAAAAAAATAAATAAAGCATCATCTTTTCATCTTGCTTATTTCACCTGTGTATTAGCAACACCTCAACAGAGGCTCTTCACTCAGAGCAGCACAGACACAGGAAAACTTCCCTAGCACCACAGGGATTGGGCAGAACTCATTAAACTGGCCACACTCCCAGTTTACTGTGACAGGTTAATGGGGCATTCCTTTTGGCTGGCTTTTTCCACCTGGGCATTTTACCTCAACAGAAGTTTTGCTATGCTTGAGAACTTCTGCAAAAAGCTTTTACAAAAATCTTTTTCTCAGAGTCTGGACCTCAAGGCAGATTACACCAAACACTTCAAACTGCCCAGACCCACATGTCTGAACTGCTGCTGTTGCAATTATTTAAAATAACTTGGTCTTTTAGGCAAACATGCTTGTTTGGCTGTTTTCTCATTTTTGTTTGGTTTGTTTTCTATTAATTCAGGAAAGCAAATAGTAAGAATTTCTCAGTGAGTCTACCAGACCATGCTAGCATGGTCAAGTCCATATCCAAAAGCCACTGTAGCATGAAGCCACTACACAGCACAGCTTTTAGTTGGCAGGATAATGAACCAACTATAATTGAAATAATTCTGTGGTGACCCCAGCAAAGGCCATATGACTATTTTTTTCTTTCAGTTGCAATATAGCCTCTATGCAGATACTAACAAAAATCTTAGTTTATACAGGAAGCAAACAAAATTGGTAAGGCACTCTGTCTCAGAATAATTTTATTTCACAATGGGAAAGAACACAGGGACAAAGAATTCCCACAAACAATACTTAAATATTCTATCAATATTCAGCTATACCTAAACCATCAGCATTAATACCAAGTGTTCTGTCTGAAAAGTGACTAAGTCACCAGAGGATGATTTTGCTGTCCTAAATCCCTATTCTACTGCTGATCATAGAATGGTAGAATACCAGGCTGGGAGGGACCTCAAGGATCATCTAGTCCAACCTTTCACAGCAAAAACACAGTCTAGGTAAGATGGCCCAGCATCTCATTCAGCTGAATCTTAAAAGTGAAAATATCTGGTACTCCATCACTTCCCTGGGAAGGCTGTTAACAGAAACAATGCTGCTTATTTCCAGACTTGGATAAAAGTTAAGACCAAACTCTATTTCTCACGTTGGAACAAAGCTATGCAAGCCAAACTTTGTGACAGCAGTGACAATTTTGCTGCCTAA
Organism: Ceyx melanurus; assembly: GCA_024611195.1. Taxonomy (NCBI): domain Eukaryota; kingdom Metazoa; phylum Chordata; class Aves; order Coraciiformes; family Alcedinidae; genus Ceyx; species Ceyx melanurus. Next base: position 31,097 of record JANHGL010005095.1, on the reverse strand, counting down.
TGGCTTTTAAATGGCACCAACAACACAGCTGAGTTCAAAGTCATCCACATGGAGCCAGCAGAGCCTTTAAGTGCAACAGAAACCAACACTGCAGCAGTGATGCAGGAAGAACAAGTGACAACTCCCTCGTTCAGCTGTGTGGATTCAGAAACAGACAGCATGTGATGGAGTTTATTCAGGCTGAGCAGCAAAGCACATATGATTGTTGATACAGCCAGAGAGTGTGCAGATTAACTCAGTTTCTCATCTCACTGGATAGAAAATACCATATGTTGGGGAAAACAAGCAATTGAGATGAAGGGAGTGATAAGCTGAATACTCAATCACTCGCCAACCACACACACTTTGGATCTTAAATTAAGCCCTTAAATCTTTGATGAAAGATAAGCAAGTTGTTTATTTCAGCTGTGGGGTTTTCAAAATGGGCTCCCACAACATCCTTGCATCCAAGCTGGGATACTGTAGTCTAGATAGGTGCATTGTTGTGGATGGCTACAGAGCTGGAACTGGCTCAGTCCAACGTGGACACAGCTTCTGGCATCTTCTGACAAAAGCCATCCCTGCAGCCCCCCTGCTACCAAAACCTCACCATGTAAATCAATGACAAATGCCCACCTTCCCTCACAGACTGAACAGTCTTAACCTCACTATTGAGGCTTCTAACACAGCACGTACAGATTATTAAGCCTTTAGTACAAGGTTCAAAATAACCAGTGTTGAGAGGAGGGTGGAGAGTCAGCAGCTACCTTAGTCACACTTACTGTCCTATTCAAAACAAGGTCATCTTAGATCTGACATACTCATTGTTACAGAGATTCTCTACTCATCATAATACAGATCATTGAACTCATGGCCTTAATGAGTGATAAAAACTCTGAGAAACAGGAGGGCTCCTCTGTATCTCTCATCCTCCCTCCCCAGCCCTAACATTCAGGAGTGACTCTTATTCAATAAATTGGGGCATTCAATTAAAAGACAACTTTTACATATATATATATATATATATATATATATATATATATTTATTGTTGGAAAGACACTCAACCTACAAAAATATAAATTATTTTGATGTGAAAGCACACTCTCCTTCCTGCTCAGATTGCACACAAAGTGAAATGTCAAGACTGCATGGGCCAGAGTCACTGGGAAATACACCCATGGCTGCAAATAACATCAACTGCTTTCCAGCCTCATTTTCTCCACATCCATGGGCTGCATGTGTATTTGAAATTGTAGATTTTGTTTCATTATTTTCAGGGAAAAATGGCTTCACTGGGAATGAGTAGCTCAGGCTGGGGAAGGACAAACTACAACATGACAAATATTTAACACTTTAAAAACATTATTAAAGCTTTGTTACTTTAAATGTGAACGTAGGTTTAGATTTATTATTTCCCAATCCATGAGAGTCAAACTCTACCACTTTCCTTCAACCTTTAAATTAAGCTTCATACAAGTGAACAGACACAAGACTGACAGTTTGTTGGTACCAGCATGACCTCGTGTCATATTCCACTGTTCTTCTTGCTTTCCTCACTGTTAAAGCTGCTGCTTGTTTTTCATTCTCAGGAAAACCCGTGAACTAGGGTGAGTATTAAATTGAAGCAATTTTGCTGAAGCACAAGGATGATGGTAGACATCAAACTCTAACTTGATCATCTGTTATTTTACCCAAAGTGTCTATTTAGTCAAGTGTAAGTGCATAAAAAAATTGAAGTCTAACTACACAAAGCAAGCATTTAAAAAAATCCACTGCTGTAATCCATCTGGTACCCAACACACAGAAGATGAAATAAAATTTTTCAGAATGATGTATGTCTAACCACACTTCGTTTTAACCCAACACAGTCACAGCTAAAAACATGATCTTCTAGAGCTGTCAGTTGTCTTCAGCATCACAGAATGTTAGGGGTTGGAAGGGACCTAGAAGATCATCTAGTCCAACCCCCCTGCCAAACAGGATGAACTAGAGATCCGTGTGAGATCTCAGGCCCATGATCTCATTGCAATCACTGAGCCATGGTGGGACAGCTCTCATGACTGGAACACTGTCATGGATGGCTGTGTCTTTTTTAGGAAGGATAGGCTGGCAAGA
>JANHGL010005095.1:15279-28902 GCA_024611195.1 Ceyx melanurus | reverse complement strand
CTGAGGACTGGAGGAAGGCCAGTGTTGTCCCAATCTTTAAAAAGGGCAAAAAGGAGGACCCGGGTAACTACAGGCCCGTCAGCCTCACCTCCAGCCCTGGAAAGGTGATGGAACAACTTGTCTTTGCTGCCATCTCTAAGCATCTGGAGGAAAGGAGGCTTCTCACAAGTAGCCAACATGGATTCCGTAAGGGGAAATCAAGCTTGTCTAATCTGATAGCCTTTTATGATGGTATAAGTAGATGGATAGATGAGGGAAGTGCAGTGGATGTGATAATTCAGGCTAGGAGATCTGCAAGGTAACCACAGCGACCAACTCAGCTAAAACTACTATGGCTAAGTTCCTTATGCTGTAAAATCTTAATGCTAAAAACTAGGTTAAACACACAGCATTTTGCACTGTGTAATGAGACTGAGTCACATTAAAAAGGGTTCAACACATTCAAAACATTGCTCAAAATAAAGGAATCCCTAAAAAAAAAAAAAAGTCTACCAACAGTCCTGGCCATACCCTATGAAGATGAGCAAGAACTGTGTGTAGTACATAGAGTACTCAGTGTTTTTCACAAGTGATGTCATCATATTTTGAGAATTTCCCAACTTGCCTATGTTGTCCTCGCTTTGGAAGGTACCAGCAGGTATGCTGCACTATTTTCAAAGTTTCATAAGGAAACTAGAGCTGCCTTATTTACATGTCAGAACAAGCTAGCAGACATCCAACACTATGTAATGGAACAGACATCACATACTGGATTTTTATCATGCAGTAAAATCACATCTTAATTTTTTTTTTTTAAACAGCTCTGGATGATATCTGTAATTTTTTCATTTTGTAGCAGCTCAGCTATTAAGCCCATATTCTTCTTCCAGCAGCTTAATAAGATGATTAAATATTACTTTGATATTGTTAGACAGGGTAGGGGTTAGTGGAGCCAAATCATCTTTTGTTTATGTTACAATATTAATACAAAAGGAGTATTTTTGTCTGTATTAAACATTCCAGGTAGATCAGCTATCTGGAAAAGCAAGCACACAATACCAGGAGTACACATCTAACATCTCTCATGCTACTGATCTAGAAACTGAAGGATGAAAGTCATTGCTGCAAAGTAGAGGGGAAAGGCTAACTGAAAGAAATGAAAGTTGCTGTTTAAGGCCCTTTATCTCACTGCCCAATCCTGCAGTGCCCAGTCCAGCCATGCCTTAATAGTGCTTGGCTGAGACCACTGATGTGGTCTAGATGCCTATACAATAGGCCTTGAATAGATGTAAGGCTTAAGACATACAATAAGTGCATTTAGGCAAAAGTCAGATTGAAAGTTTAAGATACTAAGAACTTCTTTAATTACAACAAAAATATAAAAGCCAAAACTGGAGGCCCCAGAGCAGAGGGAAGAAGACAGCATTAGAAAAATAAAGCAGACAAAGAATTTATGGCCTATCTGCTGTATTTTTTTTCCAAAACTAACAAAGCTCTCTCATGTATAAATAGTTGGACTACAGAACAGATTGCAAGACAAGAATCAAGGTATAGGAGAGAAACTCATTGGGCAATCAGTTGGCAGAAGGCCCTTAATCAACAACCCAGACTCAAAGGATTGCCCAAGCAACACACTGCACAGGTAAACAGCTCCAGAAAATTGTGCAACAATCTCTGAAGTGCCAGTGCTTCCAATTAAGAGAAAGGAAGCACAGCTCTCTTTAACCTACTTCCCTGCTATGGCTTCCAAACACAAGCTCATGAGCAACTCCCTCAGCTTTTGTGATTTAGGTTCACACCAAATGCTCAGTATGGAATAGCAAGACTTAAAGATTATTATAAAATTACTACCAGTGCAGGCAAAAGGATCAGGTGCAAAGGCATGGCATATTACTTCTGAAATACAATCATTAAGCAGATATTAAGATGAAGGAAGGGGGATAATTAGTGATGTACTAGTCAGAACAGAGGAGTATTTAATATTAAGCACAGATTTGGACTATGTTACTGTAAGATGATGTTTATACTCAAAAAGTAAACTCACTTTTCCAGTGTGAATATGCAAAGTTTTTACTAACTCTTGAAGCCACAGACAGGGATTACCAAACACATTCAGATTTCACAACCTCTCTATTCTTTTCAAGTCTCTTCCTTCCCATTATGCTGAACTTGAATTGCCATCCCTCAGTGACAGAGAAAGCCCTTGTCACAGAGATGCTGATTTCATTAAATACAAGGAGCTTAAGATAAAACTGCTTCTGAGGAATTCTCAGCTCCCCAAAGCTGTAAAATGTGTGCATGGATGCACATGTGAACACACACACACACACACACACACACACACACACACACACACATTTAAGATGCCATCTCCTTAGCCCCATTTCTGTCAAGAGGCTGATATGAAGCAATGAAGCCTCTAAGGATACTAAGGATTCTTCAACAGCATTACTAGAATTCCACTGCTAGGATTGAATCTCTCATCACTATGGGAAAGAAAAACAACAAAACGAAAAACCCAACAAAAAAAACACAACACAAAAAAAAAAACCCAAAAGAACCCAAACCCCCCAAAAAACAACCATCCAACCAAAACCAAAACAAAAAACCCACACAAAAAAAGAAACAACCAACAGAACAAATAATAATTAAAAAAAACCAACAATCAAACAAATAAAGAAACAAAAAAAATCAAAACTTACCTAGTAGAACTCTGCCTAGACTCCAGTCCCTTGACAGGAAGGAAGAAAAGCCAGACTGCAATCCTGAAGCCAGGAAGATTACCACACTCCCCTAGAACAAAGCCCAAAAGACTACTGGTGCCAAAGCTGAACGAGGTATCCTTGTTCAAAAGGGACACAACTGTTGTTTTTTTGTTCCCCACCTTGCCCCTACACACTGGAGGTACATTAATTCACTGCAAAGCATGCTGCTAGAGCACCTTAGAACACCTGCACTGAATTTGGAGCTTTCACATCCCTACCTGCACACTCCCAAGTGAAATAAAAGGAAAAAACAAACAAAAATGATGTAAAACTAACAAAAGTGAGGAGGCTCCAATATATACCTTGTTTTGTCTCTCAATAACCTGCTGTAGTGTAACATCATCTTCCCAGTGGAAAATTTTTTTGCACTGTCCATTGTGAACCTCTCAAGCTGAAAATGGGTTTTTGGTCTTGTTACATCCTCTCACTACCAAGACATGTTTGGCTCCATCATCTTTGCAACTGTCCTCCAAACAGCTGCAAGCTGCTATTGGATCATGTGGTAGCATATTCTACAAAGCTCACCCCTTCAACCTCCTTTTGCAGGTCACGTGGACCACTCAAAACCTTAATGACCTCAAAAGGTCACATCATCACTGTTCTGCTGTCCTACATAAAGCTAGACATTCTGCCACAGAAGGCAATGAGATTGGGTAAATATACTGTTTTAAATGCACACTATTGATTTTTTTTATGGCAGGCAAATGCAGACAAGCCATGATCTGTCAAGGGACTGAAATATGGTTGAAAAGCCTGCAGATTTCCAAGTTTTGCCTGACTTTCTTGCAGATGGGTGTCAGCATTAGCCTTTTATCATTTTTCACCTTGAAGTCACATTGCCAACTCTCTCAGCTTTTTAAGGCAAATTAAATCCAGCACCATGGATCTCAGTACATTCAGTTGCTTTAAATAGTCATTAACTTGTTGGTCCCTAGTGTGTTCTGCCCATCTCCTTCCCAATCTGTACCAGTACACACAAAGGTATGAGACCTGTCTCTCACCTGCAAAGTCAAGAAAGGCACTGAATACACCAATCTTTCCCACACCAGCTATCACTAGGTTGTCTCCTCTACCTCATAAGGGGATCTGCACTCTCCTTCAACTTCCTTCTCCTCCTAGCATAACTGTAGAAGCCCTTCTTGTTAATCTCCATTAGCCCTAACTCTGGCTGGGCTTTGCCCTTCCAATTTTCACCTTTAAATACCTGAGTAATGCTTTTATACTCCTCTTCTGTTGCTGGTCCATGTTTCCACTTCTTACATGCCTCTTTTCTGTGGTTTTGTTCATCAAGAAGCCTCTTGCTCAGTCAAATGGGATTTCTGTTCAAAGTCCTGATCTTCCTGGAAAATGAGATGGTCTGTTCTTGAGCTGTTCACACATTTTCTCTAAAAAGACTTGAAAATTTCCTTTTTAAGCCCCTTACTACTTCATACTGGAGCTCTGTTCAGAGGAGCTTCCTAATTTAGAGCACAATTTTCCCTTCCTTTTCCTTCTGATTCTTCCTAAACAGCCTACACCTCTCCATGACTGTGCACCACCCATCCATACCAGCTACCTCAACAAATCTCTGGGATTCAAAACATGTTACAGCACTGCAACTCTGCTGGATAAAACTTTCATTTCATGTTGTGTCCAATTCCATTAAAAAAAAAAGACTCAAACAGAAAGCCATGTCATAAAGTATTTGTGCTTTTTCATAGGGAAGACATAAGACATCCAGATATTTAACTGAAAGTGTTCTGAAAGGGTTAATTTTATTACTGCATTAAAAAAAACAAAAACAAAAACAAACAAACCAACACTTTTTTCCTACAAAGCAACTGCAAAGACAGAGACAAGCTTATTGCTGAAATGCATGGTAAGAGAACAAGACACAAACTGAAGTAGAAAAGGTTCCAACTAGGTAGGCTAAAAAGCTTCTCACTAGGCTGCTCCTAGAAGTTGGACAATTCTCCATCCTTGTAAGATTTTAAGGCAGAACAAGCACCTCAGTGTGAATTTGGTTTTCACTCTGCTTTGACTAAGAGTTTCCAACCCACAGGAACCTGAACTAAAAGCATCTGCAAAGGTCTCCAGCAACAAGAATATCCTCAAATTATACTAAGCATTTTCCCATTTTCCTCTGAAGAGACAAATTTTGACCTTAACCTCTATTTCTTTATATACCACATCATTTTCTTCTGCTGCTGGAGAAATCCTACTGTTTTTTTAACTTCAGGATTTTACAATTCAGTAACTTACAATGTGTTTGTTATAGCCTCTAAAAACTGACATTACACACACAAACCTGAATTCAAAGAGGGAAGTAAAACACCTCTCTACATAAGATAGTTTGAGGCTGTTCTGTGACAAGAAATACATCAGAATATCTGTAGCTACTGATAAAAGGAGGGAATTGAAAATATTTTCAATATTTTAAAAGCACTTCTGTACTGAAAGAGTATAGAAACACCAATGTGTTCCAACACAATACACCTGAGAACACACACCACTTATCTCCTCAACCCCAGCAGAGAAGGGAGCACTCTTTCAACTCCACAGCATTTTTGACAAGATTAGAAAGGGTACTACAAATATTTCATTGACCAGCAGTCAAAAGAGCAATGCTTAATGTATGCTCACAGATCTCTGCAGTAGAGAGCATCTTCTTGTGGAAAGAAGAAATGTATGGAATAATTGTTCCTGGGTGACTTGGTCTAGGTGCTCAGGCAGGGGGGTTGGACTAGATGATCTTCTAGGTCCCTTCCAACCCCTAACATTCTGTGATTCTGTAAAATAGTATGAGGACAACTACACTTAGAAGCTAGGAGCTGACTGGTATTTCTTCCATCCTACTAAAATAGCAAGCCAAAAGTCTTAAGTGCTACTTTCTCCAGCTTGTGGTTTCTATCAGAATAGAATTGGCCTCTTTCCACAGTTAGAATGGGCTAGTTCTTCAAATTTTCAGTATTTTTGGTTTCCCTGTAAAATACTTTGCTTCTCTTCACAAGAGGAGCACGTAATTGATGTTACATTACATTACTCCACCCCCAGAAGAGGTTATTTCCAGTATTCCCATGGGACATATTACTTACAAGGCTTCCACAGAGATCCAGGTCTCCTGCTTAAAAGTCCAAATGACAACAATGCAGAAAACACATCTGAGCAGAGAACTACTTCACAGCAAAGTCTGTTCTTTCTATTTCAACAGAGCAATTAACTCAAAGGTTGAAAATAAAGCTAGAGGTGAAGTATAGTTCCATCTTAATAGGCTCCCAGTGTACATTTCCCTAAACAAACAAGTTAGAGAAATGTTATCTAAAGTACAACAATCATCTTGTTGATAAATTGCACTCAAGACAGAAGCTAAATAAGGAGCAAAAGGGCATTTTAAGTTGGGCATTTTTCTGGATCAGATTCTTTCCAACCATTTTAATTAGTGCTTTGGATGACAGAATGGGCCCACTTTTAAATATTTATAGATGGCATCAAGACCATAGCTCAAATAACTTGATAAGTTGAGTCCAAAATAAGCAATTCTGTACCAAGATTTTTTTTTTTTTAAGATTAAACTAAAAAATCAAAGTGATTCTAGTTAAAGTAAGTATCAACTGACAGGGTTTTAAACACACACACAATCCATCAAGGATAAGTTACTATACAAAGAAGATAGATCACTGTAGTAGTGCAGCAGAGGAGAATGCCATGCTCACAGTGGATTAAAAAATGCACATGAAAGATCATGGAGTGAATCCTCCTGGAAACTATCCTAGGGCATATGGAAAATAAAGATGTGATTGCTGACAGTCAGCATGGCTTCACTGAGAGTAAACTGTGCCTGAGAAATCTGGTGGCCTTTGCTGATGGGGTTACAGAACTACTGGATAATGGAAGAGCAACTGACATCATCTACCTGGATTTGTGCAAAGCCTTCAACACTGTCCTGCACAACATCCTTGTCTCTAAATGGACCACCTCCCTTGACCTGCTGGCAACACTCTAATGCAGCCCAGGATGCCATTGGTCTTCTCTGTGGCAAGGGCACAATGCTGGCTCATGTTCCACTTGGTGTCCTCCCAGGATCTTTTCTGCAAAGCTGCTTTCCATCCAGTCAGCCCCCAGCACGTGCTGCTGCCTGGGGTTGTTCCTCCCTCAGTGGAGGATTTGGTACACAGCACTTAGGTATATTTAAAAAAAAAAAAAAAAAAAAAAAAAGACTGAAATACTCTATTCTCCTTGTTGAATCCTCTTTTTAATTTCCATTTCATAATTTTTCTTTTTTCCATAATTTTTAGTACCTTACCTTTAAGGTACATAGCAGAACTTCCCTTCTATAGGTTACATTCTTCTTTTCAAGACTAACTTGAACAATCCATTTCCCAGCTTCTTTCATACTTTACCCATTCTCTATTTTTTTCCACATTTTCCACTTTATACCACATAGTCTTTCTGTTCTCTAGATCATTTCAACAACTCTTAATGCTACTCTTCAGAGCTGTAAACTCCTTGCAGATCACATTCACCTTGCTACAACTTCCAGATGTTGTCAAGCCTGTTCTTCAAGGTGTACACACCTTCGAGCTAAACTAAATATATTTAAATTAAGTTTGAAATTACTACTTGATAAACAGTACTGCACTTGTACAGTGTCACAGATACGACTCATCTCTACTAGGGAGCTAATATGCATGCCAAGATCAAACAAAACAAAACAAATGCTATCAAGAGTAAAAAGAAACACATGCACAGAGGTTGGTATTTACAAGACAGCTCAAAAGGAGCACACGCCCAGCTGAAATGAAGTGAAATTTGGGTGCACACTGCCACCCTCCAAGGCACATAACCTTCAGCTATACTTGAGGGTAAATGAAGAACAAATAAATAGATAAATAAAATATATTAAGGCAACAACCAACAGAAATAACTCCATGCTGGGAGTCAGACTTCCAATTTTAAACCCTAGCCCTTGCTATCACTTCAGGTCTTTATTTTTCCAATCTGTTAAAAAGCTGCTTGTGAAGTTTTGAGAGGTGAACAATGTAGAGCACAGGAAGAGGTCTATATTGCTTTCAATTATGCCTGCATGAAGTCTAAATCATTTCATTGGGAACAGTTCCCAATATTATTGCCAGTAATAGTGTTCCTTATTCTGGCTCCCTGTGCATGTCAGTCTGCTTCCAAGTACAGAGGCAAGTGCTCAGTTATCACTCTGCTGTTTCAACACCCAAAACTCAGATGGAGAGATTCAGGTTTGTAATGATTCTTTCTACATTAGTTTCTCCTCCGTATGACACTCTGCTGCAAGCAAGCTCTGACTGGTAGAAGCTTGCTTTATTCCAGGTTATTTAATAGCAGAGTTTGTATTTCCTCTGCCATAGGAGGAACATTTGGTGATGGTACACATCAGATAATCCAGGAATGTGGGTTCAGCTTTCACCTGAAGAACGTCTGCTTTATAACAAGCCACAGGCCAGTTTCTACAGACTCCAAATGCTCTAATTTAGTGAAACTTTTAACTTCTTTGCTATCTGGGATTTTAACACTTTTATGGGCACAAAAGTATTCCATAAGCTTCAAGCTTAATTAAGGGAAAACATTTTTATCTGTGATAACTATGTCATGTTCCTAAGGCTCTAATTGTCTCAGTCATTTTTTCATACATGAAAGAAAAAAAAACCAAACTGGTTTGTGTTTTTACTTTTTTAAATGCTATGAGCTATCAGGAAAAGTAGGACTGTATTCAGAAAAATCAAACCAACATGCAAACATGTATGTGGAATAAGATTAAGAGTCCTTTATTCTTAACTCCTTAACAACTTAGAGGAAGTACATCAAGAAATTCAGCAAAATGGGGTTTTCTTCAGAATTAGGTTAAAAAAAAAGGCAACCTGTCCTGGCATGTGTGTCATTTAGGAGTAGAAAAAGAGAATGATCAGGAATCAAAACAGGTGTCACTGCTAAGAGTCGTAGGGTAAACCTCTCTCAAATTGCACAGACACATGCACAAGAACAAACAACATTCCAGCCTCATTCAAGTTTAAATTGAGATTCAGAATACCTAAGGGTTGGTATGAAAGCATCCATTAATTCAGCCTTTTTTTTTAAGGGGAGGAGGGGCTAAGACACAATCTCTCATTTATTTCAGCAGCTATTCCAAGAAAACTGATTATCTTTCTAAGGGAATGTTAATTCCCCTCTCTTTTCATTCAGCGTCATACATACCTGTATTACATAACAGCACTGAGGCATGCACTCAAAAATAAATAAATAATCTTTTGAGATACTCTCAGCAACATTTTATTGACATGGTAATAGATTAAAAAGAGATGCAAGTGTTTGTACAAGCAGCTGCTTCACAGTAGATCACAGCACAAGTGCACTGTGAACACGCTGAAGATTTGTTGAGTGCAACAGAACACCTCTAGAAAGCTGGGCCTGAGCCTGAAACACCAAAACCTGCCTTGAAAATACACGTGTGGGTTCCAAAGCTCCATCTTGTTATCACAACTAAGTGTGACACTCGTGCAAACCACCGAAGTCCTCGCCAAAGGTCGTTTGTAATGATCAAAGTTATAAAGCCACTTGCATCAATTTTGTGGGGGTAGTGCTGTGGGTTCCCCCCACCACTCCATAACTTTAGCCAGGAAATAAAACTAAGCCTGCAGCACAACTGGCATAAAAATAATGACGTGGTTCTGCCAGGCTCTGGATGGCTAATTGTCAAACAATAGATTACATTAGGACTGAAAAGCAGATACCAATGGTTAGAACTGCAAAATTCAGCTGTAGTTTCCATGTTTATCAGGAGGCAGGCAGGAAATAAGGGAATTAAAACCTCATTTTCGTTTCAGTGCCCAGCAACATTCCTCTGTTCTGAACCTGTTCTCACCACAGAGTGCCCTCTCTCACTGAAAAAAAAAAAAGAGAAAAAATATGGTGGCAATTTGTGTGCATTAAAACAGTTTCCCACCATGATGTCTCTTCAGTAACTGAGGCTCTATAAAGAAAAGATCTCTGAGGTTTCCACATATACCAGGTGAGCAACTCAGACTTTTCAGCTGATATCCAACTGGCATTGCCCATGAAGATTGCTCATCTGTGCAGAGCAAAGACTCTGGAACTCCACCTCACATTCTGCCTACTCTCAGCCCATTTGCAGCAGCAAATAATAAATCTCAGTCTGCAAGATATGAATTGGTTGTATCTTAGCTACCTTTAGCCACCCAATTAAGAACAAAAAGAACTGGTCTCCTGCTGAATTATTTTGGGAAATGAATACCCAGGATGAAGCAGCAGACCTGCAGACATACAATACACAAACACTTTTTAATGCAGACAGAAGCTGCCATGGCTTGGTTTTGAAGTGGAAAAGAGCAGCTCTGTTAGCTAGCATTCCCCTTGGACAAAACAGGAACAAAGTCCTCATTTGCTCATGCTTTTCCCTACCAACAAAACTAAAGGTGAAAAGCACCTTCTTTTAATCAGCAATTCAATCTCACAAAGGTGGACCAGTCTTGGTCCTAACAAATTGGTGTCCAAAATGGGAGACAATGAATCTGAGCAGCATCTAAATGCTGTTGTCTGCTAGAGTTGCATTGCTTCTCTCAAATCCCCTCTCCCAAAAAAGAAGTGGGCACAGAAAAGAGGAAAAGAGTAGGACCAAGACTAGAATGAAACCAGACCAGAAACTTGGTTTCAAGAAAGGAATGCCTCGAGCCTGGCATTTTTAGGTTTAATAAAGCCTTTTCAATTGCCAATGTTTTAATTCCTATATAACAATATATATATATTACTTTAGGAGACCTGTGCAAAGCAGACAAGTGTTCAATTTTAATATATAAATACTGCAGCCAAGAAGGATGTTTCAGCTATTAATATTGTTGATTTCATCTTTGATGTGTTTTGCTGGCAAAAAAAAAGCTTCTAACACCACAAACTAAAAAGATCATAATCCCTTAAATATCAGGAATAAACCCAACTCTGTTGACCTGAATCTGCTCCCATCAACTTCCTTTATCTGAAAATTGGCACTCGTGCTAAATGGACAATATAAATAACAGCATTTAGTGATTAGTGTTTTCTGGATAAACTGCCTCTACTTTTCAAAAATCACTCTAGGAGAGGCAGATTTGTAAAAGTAATGATCTTATTCAGATATTGCCCCCTGCTAAATACTTTCCTTCTTGCTCATTTTGGGCTGCCAGAATTTTTCATTTCAGAAGACTGAGAATCTGGGATGACTGTGCAACAAAACATCATCTGTCCTTCATCATTGCTGCACTTTTAAAATGTACAAAGTGCTTGTGTAAACTTTTCTCACTAGACATCCCAGTTAGCACAGGAGGGAGGGTGTAGGAAGGAGAATGAGGACTGGAATATGTTCCAGATGTGCACCTTGCCTACATTCATCATTAGCAAGGTGCAATATGCAGTGTGATGATTCAGGAAGCACAAGTCCTGCTTCATTCTATGACACTGGCAGCAGTGCACTGAGGTGATGACTATCAACAAAGCCAGCTTGTGATCTGGAGCTATTAAAGGTGTGCACATGCTGCAGCCAGCCACCAAAGTCACTTTGGTGCTGCCTTTGCCCTTCCTCTCACTTTTACTGCTCTTTTATTCATGGGACATTTTAAATTAACATAAGGTTCCCAACCTTTACATCACACCTTTCACAGCAGAGTCTCTGTTTCAAGAAATCTTATGTGAACCCTGATTTTAAAAATGAATGTTAGCATCAAATTAAGAAAAAAAATAATAAATCCAACACTAGCAAGCATGACAGTTCAACCTAAGCTATATAAAGAAAATATCCTCTGGCTGCCTGTAACAGAATCTCTGTAATAAAGGCACACATAAATAATCTGACTACCACTTGACCATGGGAGACAATTACCCTAATGACAGCAGTCAAGTTTTCCCCTATCAAAAAAATCTTTCAGGAATACAAATCTGTCTTTGACCACAGATCTTTTCTTTCTTCCTCCACTTCTCCCCTCAGTCTAAACAAGTACATCCTCTACACTGGAATAACAAAGTTAATTTAGGGTTTTTTTTCCTTTTTCTAAATAAACTCATAATTTATCTTCCCAAATTCAGGTTTCCTTTTACAGAGGTTTCCCAACATTTGCTAAGTATTGCTGCCAGTTTATTTATCTTATTTAGAAGCAAGGTTTTATCACTCTCTAGATCTTTAGGTCCCAGAGCTGTACTTGGTGTTTTCTTCACCCAAAGCAAGTACAGTATGCCCCAACACACAATGAAGATAGGAAGTTGGGATACAGTCATTAAAAATTCATGTGAGGAGCACAACAGCTTCACAAAGAAAATGTTAAAAAAAATAAATCAAAAATTGTTAAGTATCATAAGTTTGGTTTGTCATCACAGCCTATCCCCAGATGAATCATGGTAACACAGAGCAGAGATCATTAGAAAGTCACAAAGCATACATAATATTTTATTGAACAACAGGAACACTTCAGCATTATTAGAGCAAAAGCAGCTTCTGCATTCTGTATTAGATCACCGAGGAATTATGTCAATTTTATTCAAATTTACCAAGTTTTTATGTATTTAAAAAAATCCAAAACCAACCTACCTTTCCCACCTCACATCACCTCACTTTTCCAACTACTTCTATGCAAGTTAGCAAACACTTTGGAATTCTTAAGGGTGGGGAAAAGCCTACACTTGACTTCAGGTTATTTTTTTTTCCTAAAAACATGCAGCAAATTGAAGAATTTTTTTTTTCAAGATTGCTGCTTGAGTATACAAATTCAATGTGTCAAAAAGAAGAATTATTATAATGAGTTGTGTTATTTGTATAATCTTTTCTTACTATTATGAACAAATAATGATAAATTACACAGGCTTGCAGTAGAGTTCATATAACCTCTGCCTTTAATACAAAAATATGAGTTCATTTTTGTTTAGAAAAATGCACTTTGAATGGATTGCTATAAGCTGTTTGGTTTCTAACTTTGGTATTTTCCCATTAATCTTTTCATGTGTTAATGCTTAACATTCCATTTAACTAAATCCAAATATCACTAAGGTTATAAAAAACACTTTAACCCACCTTTTGACTGTTATTTTTTGCTGAGTTTCAAGACATAGTCTTATTCAATAGGCCTAAGCAGAACAACTAGTTGAATCTTTTCCACTAGGGGCATATATTAAGATAAAAATCCAGCTACAGCATCAATGCCATTAATGCTCAGTCTTGAACATATTGGCCACTGCAGTTGAATCTGAGGGGAGAGGATTAGCACAGCAAGCCTCCTGTGTCAGCAGCATGAAATTGGGAGAAAACTGCAGTAATCACCTGGCAAATTTTTAGAGGTTTACATTTCAAAAGACTGGAATGGAACGTCCTATCTTAAATACTGCTCAGGAATAGCCAGAAAAAAAGAATCAACTAGAGATGACATTAAGAAAAACAAAAATGGTGATATCCCTCCTTCATCCTTATCAGTGAGGGGAAAACTACAAAATGGTGGACCAGCTTGAAAAGCAGCTCAATATAAATGGTATCTGAGAAGGCCATGATCCACGTTCCTTCTTTAGAGCATATTCTTTAAATTCAATTCATTACCTACATATAAAGCCACAAACAATTCAGGTTACACGTCATGCTGACAGAAAATTTGAAACTCAAATGAGAGCTGAAATCTTGATCAAAATTTACTGTGAAAACTTCATATTAGAGGTAACAAAGAAGGAAAAGGTCTAGTTTGAATGAGATAGCCTACTGAATTTGAGGTATGATCAGCTTAGAATAGGAGAGGAAGAATCTAAGGATGGAGAAGAGGTTGTTTTTCCTCTCCTCTGATTCCTAAACATTGAGACATGTTTGTTCCATACCCTTAAACACATGGCTATTATAAAACATATACATGTT
>JANHGL010005093.1:26120-37124 GCA_024611195.1 Ceyx melanurus | reverse complement strand
TTGTCCTTTCACTAGAGGCCCTTGCAAACAGCCCCTCTCCAGCCTTCCTGTAGGTCCCCTTCAGGTACTGGAAGGTGTCTATAAGGTCTCCCTGGAGCCTTCTCTAGGCTGAACAACCCCAGCTCCTTCAGCCTTTCCTCCTAGGAGAGGTGTTTCAAGCCTCTTATCATCTTTGTGGCCTCCTCTGGACCCGTTCCATCAGGTCCACATCTTTCCTGAGTTGAGGACTCCAGAACTGGATTCAATACTCCAGGTGAGGTCTCACCAGAGCAGAGTAGAGGGGTAGAATCACTTCTCGATCTGCTGGCCACACTTCTCTTGATGCAGCCCAGGATTTCAGTTGTTTTTAGCTCCCTGGATTTTGTATCTTCTTTCCCCCAGATCTCTGTGCCTTTGGTAGCATTTTATGCTTCTCTTTTCAGACAGAGGATGCAGCAATGAAGATATTTGGTCTACTTTGTTTTGTAGCTTTTTTCAGTCTTTATCAGAACCCCACATTTAGCTTTTTTTTCTCTGTTCCACACATTCTGTTTGGTGTATCTTCTTAATCATCTAACATAAATCCCAATGATTCTTTTTTTTCAATCTATTGTATAGTTAGAGTTTATTAACTACATTTTGGCTCATTCTTCCTTGTAACTATAGCATACAGTTTCTGTTCTGTTATTTTTTGCCATGCTGAGGAGCCAGCATGTCAATGGCAAAGAACTTGAGAATGTTCTATAATAAGATTAACTGAACAAGTAATATCAGGAAACAATTAATATTGGTTCTGTTAGTTATTGCTTTGAGGTTTAGTGTAGGATTCTTTTTTTTCTCTCTCTTTTATTTTGGTTTAAGATTCTGAGCTTCATTTCCCATTTCAACTTTGGTCTTTTAGTTGAGTTTGAGACTGCAATAATATTTTGTAAATAATTCGTGAATATGTGTGTGTAGTTGAGGGACGAAAAAGGAGCACTTGCATCTCCAAAATATCCTGAGGCTTCTTTTCAATGTTTAACTAATCTAACACAAACTTGCAAATTTAGAATTCGCATTCAGATGTTCAGGGATGTCAAACTACCTAAACTGATGGACATTTATAGACTAACTCTTCCAAGGTTACTTTGTTCTGTTGGTGAGCAGTATCATATAATTCAATTTCCACTAGCAGTTTTCTTACATTTATCAAATTCAAAGAAAGGGTGTTGTTTAAGTAGGCTAGATATCTTGATTTGGGTATCAATTGACATTTACATCTGCTTGTTTAACATTTATGACTCCAGGCATATGAACATTGCTTGAAAGCATGCAAATTGTTACCTCCATTTTTGATGCTGTATTTCTAGATTAGTATTTAACATAGTTTCATGTGAATTGATAGGGGTGATATTTGAATGCAAGATAAGTTTAGAATAAAATTGGGTTTACATAGAAATAGGGTTGGGTTGAAAAAAATCTCATTAAACTTGCTTTTCTACTATTCCACTTTTAGCATTTCAGCCTAATCTAATACAGGAAAACAAACAAACAAACAAAACCCAACGAACTACAGATCCTGTTTATAGATGTTACCTGAAACTAAATGCTATAGTTTCAGTTTTGTGAAGGTTCCTGGCAAAAATGAAAGCTAAAGCAAAATCCCAAGTTCTCCCATCTCCAAGAATTTCTTACAAAGATACAGCATTTTTCAGTATATGGCAGTGTGTATAGAAGCACACACACACACACACATATATATATATATCAGTGTAGCAAGGCAGAGTTTGAACTTTTAAGGCAAAGATTCTTTATGGCTTTGTAACTTCAGAGGAGTAATGTACTGGCAGAAACAGATAAATATATAAAATCGTTTTGATACATTTGTGAGATAGGTTTCACAGAGCCCAATATTTTTTCTGCAAAATGCCTTAAATCACTTTCTGTAGGGCTAATGCAATTGTATTTGTTTCTGTATATAGCCTTTTAGAATAACTACTTTGGATGCAACACTAGACTTTTCTTTCCACTACAATCATACACAGCCTTATGATTACTAACTACAATAGACAGACTATGAAAGCTCTGCTTCATTAGCTGTAAATGCACTTTCAGTCCACTTGTAGACTTAAAGTTTGGAAGCAAGAAGAGGTGACATTGCCAAGAGCACTGAGACCTTACCGGTGGGTAACCCCTGCATTCTCTCAGGCTTGAAATCCTTTCCCACTGTGTCCTTTCCCCTCACCCCATCTGTCTTCATGAAAACTCTCCATGTCTTAGAGACTTGGGTCATCTCACCTAGCACTAAGCACTTCGGGGAGCATGTTGCTCAGCAGGATTGTCTTTCTAGATTGCTGCAGTTAGTCAAAGAAGATGGCTGTCTCCATATCTGGGAAAGAGGGGCTTATCTCCATTCCCTGCACAGGCAACCTGGGATGGCAAAGCCTGTCATGTAGGCATTTCACTTAAGCACCTGGAAGTAGATGTCATTGGTGAGATGGGACGTCCAGGCTCCACCCAGACTCTCTCCTGTCATTCTCCTTGTCAGCACAATGTTGTCTCTTCTTTATGCCAGTGCTGGACTGAGGAGCCTGGAGAGGTATCCCATCTGGAGAAGTCATAGGATAGTGAGTTTGTTTCTGGGCCAAAGCAACCTTGATGTAACTAGACATACAAACAACATGCATTCATTGTTCTGAATGCTGTTAGTTTACATTCTTCTTTATAAGGCATTTGAAACTTGACAGCCCTACCTTTGAACACGCAAGGCAACTGCCTTCAATGTGCACATGCACAAGGGATGGAGCTCAAGCAGGTTTCATCTGAAATCCCAGATGTCTTTCCAAGGCTGGTGAAAACAGTGCACAGGTCTCAAGCCAGCTCAGAGAGTTAGTGAGGAGAAGGGCAGAAAGCAGATTAATACAGTGCCTCGAGAGTGAGAACTGCGATAAAGATACCCCTTGGATTTAATCATTAATGCACTTCACTGTTTGTCACTCTCAGCCCTTACTGTATCAATGACAGGCAAACACACATTGTCAAAGAGGTCAGTAGAAGAAGCAAGGTTAATATACACAGGTAACACTGACAAACTTGCAAAATTGCTCATTACTATGATAAAAAAAATAAATCTTTAAAAGCTGAAAGTAAGTGGCAATTAAAATCATTGAAATTATTAAACACTGATCATCAAATTCCTCTGTATTCCTCACCATGTCTTGGGTCTCCATAATGAGGAAACCCTTTTTCTTTCCCCAGCCTTCTTCTTTTGGGGTTGATACTTGAAATGTGGCAGAAACCAAAAGCTTTCGCTGTAAATTACACATTCAGTGTCCAGATTTCTAGGTCTCCTGCTCTTCCACTTTGTTTTCCTTTTTGAATTCTTGAGAATAGAAAGTTCACATATTATATGTGAATGTGCATCTTTTTCCTTGTATACAGATTGATTTGCACATATACACACGCATATATACATCTATGAATACAGCCATATGCCAGTAAATTTCAGGTGCATATGTTATAAAATATTAGAAGGACTCAGTTTACCACGATACTTGACACAGACCTAACAAGGAGAGTCCCAGGCAGGGACTTGTGTTTTAGAGATTATTATAGCTTGTCTCTCTGTAAGTGTGGTTGCAATTTACTGAAATAACTGGAAAAATGTGAGTCAGCAGAAATTATTTGGGAACATCTTCTGATACTAGTAAGGAAAATGTAAAAAAAAAAAAGAAGACAGCAGGAAAAAACAGCAACCTACTATCTTGTTCACAGTACTTTGGGACTTAACTGTTATGGATTTCATTATTTCTTGGTTTTATTTGAACACACAAAAAAAAAACTTTGTAAAAGTTCACCAAGCTTTTCAGAACCCCTACCTCCTGATAGGCGATAATGTGGTTAGGGTTAAATGATGACTTTCCAGCTTTATGAAAACATTCTCTTCAGAAATGAATTGGATAAAATACTAAGCATCAAAAATGTCATCCTATTTGGTGGGTTTTTTTTAAATGAAATTCATAACTCATGGAAAGTGGCATTTACTTCCAATGGTATTATCTGAGCCCTCCTAACTGAATTACAGCTCCTCACTGTCCATCACCCAGAAATGACACGACACAACAGTACCCAGTGGACTACCCCCACAGCCCCTGGATTTCTTTTATCACATCTTTCCTTCCCACACACTTCCCTCCAGAAAGTTTTGATTAGTAGAAATGAATTCAGATTTCCCTATAGATAAAAAGAAGGGAAGTGTTGACATTTTCAAGCCAATCTCAGACGGTACTGTTCAGCCCATTGCTTTTCCATTTCCCCTTGAGTCTTCACTAATTCCAGTGCACAACAGTTAATGTGGTTTTCACAAAGCAGTGATCAGTAATGTAAATACCATTTCTTCCCTCAAGACTTATAATGAATTCTGTGTTTCTTAAGCTTGTTTCTTTCACAATTTGTCATGTCGAGGATGTAACAGATGATCTTTGGAAATTACAGAACAATTAAACTATGAACTACTGTGTTCCTGTCCATTAGTAAGAAAAGTTTTACTGCAGGGGTATTGTGTTGGAAGGGTTGCATTAACAGTCATTTACATGCATATATATATATTTGTAGTGCTGAGCCTGCTTCTTTCATGTACCTTAAAATTACTAACAGATAATTAATGACCTTCTAATAAACTCATTTTTTTGTAATGCATCTTCCTGGAATACAGGCATTAGAAAACCTTGCTGTTCAGCCAAGGCAATTTTGCCTGGTGTAATATTATGTTACTAGACAAAGGCATTTGAAAAGGCCATCCATTTTATTTTTTAAATCAATACTTTATTTTACTGCCTACTGAAAAACCCTTTTTTATTTCTTATAACACTAAAATTGTTGATAGGATTGTAATATTCAGTAAGAGACTGAGACAATAACTAGCATTCTTAAAAGAATAATTTTATTTGCCCTGCCTTTCGCCTTCAAACATTATCAACATAATGCTTTTCAGACAGATTGTATCTTGTTAGTTTCCCTGCTTCATAGTATACACATATTAATGAATACATATTTTGACTGATGACAGTGTAAGGCAAGTTATTTCTCTCAGTGTTATTCAACTGTTTATCATGTGCATATTTTAAATTTCAGTGGCTTGTTGAAAAGTCTAATTGATCATCACTGATTACTAGCCACAGTTTTGCTTTTGTTAAGATACCATTACATAAAATTCTGATTATTACATGAAAGTTTAATGCTGATTACTAGATCTTCTCAAAATCACAGCAAATTCTATATCAGTGAACCTGCACAAAAACAATGTTTAAAATGTTAGAAAACATATTTTTTCCAGTTGTCTTTATAATAAGAAATAAATAAACTTTTCTCAGTTAAACAAGAATGTATATTGACTTTTATATTACTCTTGCCATAATTGGACTGGTAAAGCATTAGAATATGGAATCCACAACAACTCTCTATGCAGAGAAAGCAATATCTCAGCTAAAAAAAGACCAAGTTGCTTATCAGGAAAGTCTTCCTGATGCAACACACAAAGTCATATGCAGACCAACTACTACAGGTATCCAGTTACAGCAACTACTGTCACATGCACCATCAAGAAAGCAGTGAGGGAGTCAAACTATCTGCCATCCACTGCCACAAGACCTTTACTGTCTCTACTATCAACAGACAGAAATAGGGAAACATATTCTTTGCACTTGCTGTAGGTGCATATATTATATGTTGCTTCTACTTCATTGACAGTACAGAGGATCCTTGGTCTGGCATCATGGTTTAATAAAGCTTTGTGAATGATTCATGACTGTCTTCAGCTTAGAAACCCTTATAGACATGCACAGTGCCATAGTAGATGGTTTACACAGAGCCCACTAATCCAAGTATTAAAGATAGGTGATAAGCAGTAGTCATTTTTCTTGAGGTAACTATTCCCAAAGTGTATGGATAAGGACTTTCCAACGTAACTTCTTTCAATCCAGAGTTTAAAAGTGTTAAGAGTAATCTGGACAATGTAATTTATGCTGTGTAAGGACTATGCAATGGAGGATCAGACACACGTTCCCCAGCCTCTCTGGTCCTCCTTCCACTGAAGCTAGTGAGAGTTTGCCATCAGCTCCAGTACCAGGAGAAGTAAATCTAACAAGTTTGAAAATAAGATTTAAATCTGCTCTTATACCCTCAGTGTCTCAAACAACACTGATGACACTTACTTTATTAGTTCACAATTACAATGGTAAATAAGCGTGGGGCGATATTTTACACTGTTGCTTAATATTCAGTACTGTATGTATATATATATATATACTTGACACCTCAGTGAAGACTTTGACATGCCTTATTCATTCTAGTTATTTTTATGGTATTGGTTTTGTTAGATTGCTTTCCCATATAAAGAATAAAACTATAACTGCTCTGACTTAAAAACGTCCAATTCGTTTTTATCTAAGATGTGTTAAACAAATCTAAATCATGTTCATCAGTTCTCATTCTCATCACCCTTCGCTCACACCATGAAGGCAATGTATATTGGTGGTTTGAAAACAGGGATTTGATATTCTCTGATGGACTACAATAAATATCTGAAGTAAGTACCTGCCTCGTGTCTTGTGGTTTCTTGGCTGCAAAATGGAAAGTGTTCCCTGCAGGCCAGCAATGTTAATCCCATGACTGTCAGCTGCTGGAGAATCATGAGGTAGAATGAAACTTTAAAATAATTTATGAGGAGTTCATTTTGCAGCATTCTTTTTCCAGCTATATTTACGTGCCAGGCCTATTCCTCTAAAATCTGTCAGAGAAGCAAAGAACATTGTGAAGTGTCAAAAGTCATGACATCTAAAGATGACATTTCAGGAAGGATTTTATTTATTCTCTCACAAAAGGTGACATCTTTTTGTGACTACACTCAAGTGTTATTTTTACTTATTTACTAGTTCTAAGTCAATCAGATTGGGAGCTAATTTAATGGTAACTTTTATTGTAATGGTTGAACATGTCTTTTTTTTTTTTAACATAAGACTGACCATGATATGGGATTCTCAAAATGTAGATCAGTGTTTAAGAAATGTGGGATCTGGAAAATCAGAGGGGGCTGTTTAACCATTTTAGTTTGACTTAGTCTAATACCTGCATCAGATTCTAAGTAAGTTTCACTTGAAACAGTTTAGGCTAGCCAAGACATCTTCCCAGGGCCAGCAGACATGACACAGGACCTGCAGAGGCCCTGCACCCTTCCTGCTGGACATCCAGGTGAGATGCAATGAAACTAAAGGCTTCAGTTTTGGCAAAGGAATCAAAGTTCCTAAATCTGGATGAGCTGAATCCCCCCCTAACCAGCTACAAATCTAGATTTGGGCCAACTTAATCTCACCCTGGTGGGAGGTTTTCTTGTCTAAATAGAGGCACTGTTGCCATTCTGGGTAATGGAGGGCTTGGGACAGCAGCCCACTGGATCTGTTGTATATTCTATGTCTACATCTTCTAGTCCCACTCATCACATCTTGGATTTTCCATGACATCTCAAATGACACTGGGGGCTTTTGTGGGGCTCATTGAGTCACAGCTTGTATTGCATCCAAGTGTGTAGCTGACAAATATGCAGAGCAGCAGGAAACCCATCTCTTTCTGAGGTAGGGGATGGAGCCAATGCATGGCACCTCTGAGCATCTCCAATGGCACTATATTAGCTACTTCTGAGTACCCACACTAGGTGTCCAAGATAGATGAAACCTGCTATGTTCTAGGGGCATCTCTCACTGAACTGAGGGCAACTCATTTTAGAAGAGTATTCATGAAGTTTGAGTCGGGTTGGGAACATACTGACTTGTTTAGAACAGAATGCTGTGTTCTCCATTCTAGACCAAAACACTGAGTTTTCAAACAAAAAATATTTTGAAGTTTTCAGCCCCTGAAGAAAGATTTCCAGGTTCTGATAATTTTGCAGTATCCTTTATTTTCTTAATTTGAGTCAAACCTTGCTGTGAATGTCTCATGCTCTACAGGGGGAAAAAACAATTGCTTATCATAGAAGACCTTAGTGGAAGCATCAGTTTAAAATTCTGCTACTTGCCTGAAGAGACTACCTGCAATGATGCATAGTCTTCTGTGAATCATAGAAAATCTGACAATTAATAACTCCTTTTTAATTATTATTCTCTTCTCAGGCACCTACCATAAGGTTCTATTAATTAATGGCACCTTGCTTTAAACCCTGCTGGAATGATGAAAATGTGAATTGCTAGAGATTCAGTAATTTTCAGTAAGATTCAGTTAAGTGTCAAAAATCTAGCTGCCTATTCAATCCCTTTAGTCTAGAAATGCTGTGATGACCCTTTTCTCTGCCAGATTTCAGCTATTTGTTTCACAACTGTATGAAACATTGCAAGTCTATTATGTTCTTTTGTCTCATCAGAATGCAAATTAAATTCAAGCAGAATTAAATGTGAGAAAGTATTTTAAAAAGTGAAAATATAACTAGCTAACCATTTGAAAACAACAGATGCTTTTATTTGAATGGCAAGTAAAGGTTCTGGTCTGTTCTTTTGCATTTTGGAGATGATATTTGAAAGCCATCATTAGAATAGAAATGATATCCTAAATTCTGAAGCTTTGCTAAATTATTAGTACACTCTTGTTTTAATACACTATTTAATGTTATATTCTTCACTAAAAATAATTTTATGAGGTGGTAAGTATGGAGAGAGAGAAGAGGAAATGGAAGAAATCCAGGAGTCACAAAATAATAGAATTAAGAGGACAAAGTTTAGCTGAGTATCAGTAGAAATATCCTTAAAGTGAAGATAGAGATGCCAAGTATGGTTCCTGGTATCTTTTTGGTTGGTTTTTTTTTTTGGCTGTTTTCTTCAATTACATATTTATTCAATTTTGGTACATACATTAATTAATATAAAATTATCAATCAATGAAATGAATATAAATACAGAAATTCATCACAAACTTCTGTGTTTTTACAGTAACCCTGACTAAAAACAGTACAGAGTACATGCAATACTAATTATTAGTACACAGGACAACTATGTTCTATACATTTTATAATGCTTTTTAAAAATAGAGCTAGCTTCGAGCCTTATTCCACCTTCTTGCTCTGTTACAAATATTAATAGATAAGTTAGAGGAGGATGAAATAGATATATTAGCAAAGCAAGGCAGGAAAAGCCAAAAGGACAAGCAATGTGAAAGAGAGGAAGGAGATGGGAGAAGTCCCCAGAGAAACAAGCAGAGGTGAAATCTCTGGGCGTTTCCCAGCAGAAAACATACAGATGGGACAATCCTGCACTGCAGTGCAAACAACACTAGAAATTCAGATAGACTTGTTTTGTTTTCTCCTGTTCCCAACTTCTTGTGAAGCTTGGAATACTTTGCTTCCCAGCTTGGTAATTCTCACTATGCATAGTTACAATGTCCTGAAATGTTGAAATATTTGGGGGATCAAACCCTACAACAAATGCAAAGAAACTTAACCATGTCACAGCCACAACTGAAAATTAAGTGTGCTCAGCTACACACTCCATGAAATGTGGAAGAACTCTGACATTCCCTAGTTGCAAAATGAATCTACTAGAACTTGTCAGGCAAATGCAATACCCCAAGTAGTCATTTTGTTGTTCAGTAAGTTCCCATTTCCGTTCACTTTGCTCTGTAAAAGCTGTTCTTACCTTGCTTCCAAATGAAATAAATCATGGAATATTGGAGAAAAGTAGAGGGAGCAATTTTGTGCAGTGCTACTGGAGATGTTGCTTTCCAGATAAAAACCATACTGAAACTGAGTGACTGACAGCAGGCAGGGCAAAAATGAGCATGAGACAGGCTGTTGTGATGAGCTGACACAAATTCATCTCTCTGAATAACACAATTAAGTATACATCAGAAAAACATGGCTAGCAATCCCCAGATTAAGCTAAAAAATATATATACGGGCAAGACTGAAATGAAAAGTACCACTTTTTTTCCTCCCTTTTCAGTTTTAAGTAGCAATACATCTTTTATCTTTCTGTTCATCTGTCCTAGCACTGCCACTGGGGTATATTTCTTCCTTATTAGCAGATAGACATAGTATAAATGAACTCTGAGTTCTGTCATCCCTCTCTCCATATGTCAGGTCCCTATTACATATTTTTAGTTGGGAGCTTGCATTTAAAAAACAACAAATTCTACATTAAAACCAAATGCTTTGATTGTTTTTGCAAAATCTTATCCTAAGATTACACATGGAAAATGTTGGAGGGAAAAGAAAAGGAGGTAGGAAATTAGTATACTTGGCCTGAACAAAAGGATATTTTTTTCCATCTGTTGAAAATCCAGCTTTTTATTTTCTCAGGAAGGAGTGTGCTTTGCCTTCACAAGTGGCATTTCTCAAAGCTCCAAGCTGAATTCTAAATCCATAGGGTTTGACACACCGAGTGGGTGTACACATCTGCAGAAGCAACAATCTGCATCTCATCGAAGCTCCCATTTCTAGGCTCAGGGAGGAGATGCAGCCTGCTTGAGATGTGAAATGAATCTGAACAGTCTTACTGCTTACAGCTGGACTAATGGTCCTGCCACTTTCTTGGAGGGTGAAGCCCCAATTCCCACCAGAAGGTTCTCAGATGCTTCCTTCAGTAGTTGCCAAACTATCAGCTCTTGTGTTGATTGGATCATCATCCCCCACCTCCACTGAGACAGCTGACTCTAAGACCTTGCTACCAAGACTATCCCACTGCTCCATGCTTCCACATCACACTGACTCCAGAAGCTTAGGTCACACTTTGTACTGATTTGTAGGACCAAAATCCCAGGATGACCTAGGCTCTGTGGAGATTGGGAGTGGTGTGTTTTCAGCATTAGTTTCCTCAGTTTAGGAGTCTGTGGGAGTCAGTGTCTCCAGTTATGGGCCAGAAGGGTCCCTTTTCATCTGACCCTGTCAGTAATAGCTTCAGTACAATTTATCCAACAATAGATTGTAAGTACTTGCTGAAACCTGCATAAACCGGGGTGGGGGGGGGGGGGGGGGGGGAAGTGTATTTTTTGAGGTTGGGGGGAGGAGAG
>JANHGL010005093.1:0-26020 GCA_024611195.1 Ceyx melanurus | reverse complement strand
TCTCTGGAGACACTTAAGACCCGCCTGGATCTGTTCCTGAGAGACTTGGTCTAGATGATCCTGCTCAGGCAAGGGGGGTTGGACTAGATGATCTTCTAGGTCCCTTCCAGCCCCTAATTTCTGTGATTCTGTGATTCTGTGAAAACCAACCTTTACAATCAGACCTGCTGCAGGTGCCTTTGCTCAGACTTAAGTATTTCCTATCAAGTTTAACTGCTCTTCCTCCTTTTAGCAAGGACACAACTTTCCTTGGTTTCTAGACCAAGACCGTACTTTTTTAAAAGACAGAAAACCAGCAGTGATGTCACCAGGTAATTTTCCAATGGACCACTAGAGGGCAGATTGTGTTCTCGATACAGATTGCTTCGGCCAGATCTTCACAAGCAACTCTTCAGAGCAGTCACAGTTTTAAAGCCCTAATTACTAAAGCAAGGCCCAGGGAGTGAAAGCAAAATGCATAGATCTTTGACCTTAGCATTTTTTACGTGCATAGTATCCATCTAATGCCCTCACTTCTTTTCTTCTGGAAAGCAGCTGTACACAAAGTGCTCCAACCATTGACATCTTGTGCATGAGCTAGGAACAAGGGCGCTGGGACTCCCCAAAGGCACCACACGACAGCAGAAACAGCAGGAGATCATTGTCCATCTGATGTATCGAGGACTACCTGAGCATGTGGAGAACAAATCATAACTTTTCTTGGGCCCCAGAAGTCCACATTTTACAGGTAAGTTTTGTGAGTTACACATATTCAAAGCTAAGTATATATGAAGACCTACTGAGGTCTTCTTTGTAGTTCACACAGCCAGTATTGAGCAGGTCTAGAACAAATATCAGAAAATGTTACTAACTGGAACTTTTTATTCAAGACTACCAAAAGCAGAGTTTTTCTAAGACTCCAGGACCTTACAAAATGCAAAATCTGAGCACTTCATTAATGTAACATAATATGCACCAAATCTGACATAATCCATTCCAGGCTTCATTTGCTGTGTAAAAACCCTCTCTCAGAATAACATAGAAGAGACAACCAAATATGGCTCAAATAGATGTCTAAATAAAGAAATATATAGAGGATGTGTAAAGGAATGTTTAAGATGGGGTCTTGGAAGTGTCACACACAAACCTGATCCCCTACCTACAGACCTAGGTAATGAAAGCTATCTCAGTCTTGAGTCCTGGGTCCCAGACTTAATGAATTAATGAAACAGTGAGCAGAGCCAATATAGAGAAGGATGAACACCATTTCCAACTTCTTCCACAGGCCCATAAGACAGAGGTAAAATACAAGTGTATATCTAGCTGTCAGGAAACTCCTGCTTTAAATTTTAGTAAAATATTAATTTGGAGTTTGATAACTGCTAACATGAGCTTGATTGGGAAAAACTATGGAATTTATCATGCTTCTGAAATAAATTGCAACCAAGGTGTTCCTATATATATTTTGTCAAATAGCATGAAACATTTTGAACCTTAAAAAAAGGACTATGTTATTCAGAATATTTATTGATAACGGTAAAATAATATGCTATTCAGATATATATGTAGAGCTAATAACTTTCAGCACATCTTTGAGCTGCTAAATGAAATAAAAAACACACTGGGGTGACAAATTATCTTGGTTATTCGAGATGGTTTTCTTCTGTTTAGATTCTTATCTGTCTATAGAGGATGACTTACAAGTGTCACACATCCCAGATAGTATAATGACAAAAACTCTGTCTTGTCTTGGGCCTTGTACATATGTACCCAGACACTTCACATATTACAGTTCACAAGATAACAGAAAAACCTGAATGTTAAGTGTAGTCAGATGCTGATGGAGTGTGTGATAAATTCTCAGCTAAGATTTCAATAAGGCAATCAAGGTCTACAAGAATAAACAAAGAAACAAAGTGATGGCATTAGGCTTCTTCCATGTATTTTTTTGGGCTGAAGCTCACATTCATCAGTGGTTCAAAACCTCTTCTCTGCCTTCGGTGCTGGAAAAGTACAAGCAGCAAAACAAGTGTGGCCAGAGCTATAAGTGCTCCTCCAATTGTGGATCCAACCATAACAGCCCATGCTTGGGTTTCTTCAAGGGAACCTGTAAACATAAAACGTCTGAAGTGAGGAGAGCCCATAATTTTATTTTTCAAATCACATGAAAGACAGAAAATATTCCACAGCCTGGTATTTATGATAGCTCGTGTTACTTAGGGACCTACTGGCCACAGGGAGAAGCTGGTAACGCGCCATATAAACAACACACATACCAGAGCCAGGGATGTTTCCTGACAGAGAATCTACAGCTGAAGTTAAACTTCAACTTTTCATACAAATTAAAATAATGAAAAATGGAACAATGAACAGTGACCTTGATCTTCATGCATTCTTTACACTTGTGCCTTTTACAAATATTTGTAACTCATGTTTAATATTTTGAATTTTGTGCATAAATACTTTGCTTTCTCGTTTTTTGTCATTACGTGGTTTGTGTCAAAGGTAATTTCAAATGAATAAATAAATCCTAAAGCACATCACAGGGAAAATGTTTACGTTTGGGGTCTTGTAACACAAAGCTTGTGACATCAGCTGAACTAGAAAAGCTAGGAAAAGGAGGAAGAGAGGGGAAGGGCATCAGCTTGTTCTGCAGAGCAACCACTACATGTTTGGAGCCTTGCTTCACAAAAAAAAAAGGCCAGACATCACTTGCTGATGGGAAGTGCAGTATAAATCTTTGTTTTCATCTGCTTTTGTGAGTGGCCTTGCTTCACTTTTCATTAATCTGCCTTGTCTTAGCTCACAAATTCTACCTTATTTTCTTCCCCCAGTCCAGCTGAGATTGGGGGAAGTGACAGAGTGGCTTGGTGTGCACTTGGCATCCAGCTATGCTCAAACCACTACACCAGTGTTAGCCAGATGAGCTCCCTGGAAGAGCACCTGACTCTTGCCAGGTTAAAGTATTCTGCAAACAGGCATAAAGAGTACTGGGGGCAGAAGCTGAAGCAAAAAACTCCTCAAGTCCAACGAAGCACCATCATCAATGACAGATCAGCTGATGTGGTTCACAGCAGAGTAAGTTAAGTATGTGCAGAGTAAGTTAAGTATGTGCACACTTGTAATCATGACAGCTTACATGGAGAGTTGTGCTATAGTATATGAATGCTAGTGAGCAGGTGAATAGAACCATGTGTTTTGTTAAAGGTGCCTTCCTTTCCAGAGGCCCGTGTCATTGAAAACATGAGCTGTCTCATCACTTGACCTGGAACAGCCTCCACACCTCTGAGACATACCTGGCAGGTCAATGGCGTAGGTGTATCCGAGCTGCTCCGCAGGTTGGAAGAACTCATCGTTGGTAACGGGAGGGAAAAAAGGGACCATGTTATACAGCCTGTTGTGACCAATGGGGGCCAGCTCCTCAGGCCAGGCATTGTCAGGGGGGTTAAACCGTTTCATCCACTCATCAAAGATGGCATCAGTAAAGGAGTGAAGAACCTGTAAATCCAGGCATGGGCATGCACATTTGTTAAGCTTTGTCAGAACTCAACAGTATTTAAAACACTCTCACTTAAGGAGGCGGCAGTTTTTGAAAGAGAGGGAAGAGGGTGATCTATTTGAGGTGGGATTTACAGAATGGGAAACCAGGAAAGCTTATTAAGTATGGAGTAAATTGATATCCTGCATGAACATTTTGCTGTATGTGTCCTTGGTGCTATTTGTTCATAATAAGCTCTTACTAATATCAGCTGTCAGCAAATGAGCAAATCCATCCTCTTGGGTGAGGGCCCACTTAGCTCATTCAAGTGAATGTACCTTTCAAAAATGTATTTTAATCTCTTTCATCTCTAAACTGGTGTGGAAAATTGTGGGAAATTTGATTTCTTCATGCTCATTTGAGAGCATGCCACCAGCTCCACAGCTCCAGGTACCCATAAATTTGATCAGGTCTTTCCCAATGAGTTTATAGATCTATAAAGTGCTAAGGAAAAGTTGTTTCAGACAAATTTTACAAATGTCTGGGACAATTCGAATTAATTTCTCATGTATTCATGCTTTTTTAATTACAACTGAAAAAAAAAATCCTATAAAAATTAATCTTCCATATAAAATTACAGCATAGTGAAATGAAGATTTCATTGTTTAAGAAATAAAATAATGTAGAAATTCGAGAATTATTGAAGAAATAAGCTGGACATCCACTACATAAGCATTTTGATTAATTTCTTCAACAAGACATTGCAAAATCTAACTAAGAAAGGAATTCATTATAATAGAATTCCTCAATATAATCCCTCTGGTTTAATCTAATAAAGAGGAAAGTAAATTGCCATAATTTTTTTAGGAAAGGAAGGTGTGTAAGCAGAGTCCATTGTTAGCTTTTTATTTGCACATAGCTGTCTGTGCTGCTCATCACAGTGCAGCACTGTACCAATGCACCAGCTAAATCATATTCTTTCTGTTTCTTAAGAGGCCCTGAAATTAAGATGTGCTTCCTCTGAATTTCTAAAAACAAAAAGAAGCAAACTAATCAATTCATTACTCTAAAATATTTAGCCCTGCTTTTAGTTTATTTTGTTGCTGTGACAATGTCTGGTATAAGCCATTAAATGTAGTCACCAGCTAATGAGAGGGTTCAGGGCAACATGACTTAGGATAGCAGCTCTTCTCCCTAGAGACTTATTTCATGTTTTACAAACTACCCTGAGATTTCTTCCCTCTTTATCTGACCATTGTACAGGTTTGGCAGTGTTCAAGAAAAGAGAAAAAATTTCTCCTCTTCTATTTAAAGGACTTATTTTTAGGGAATTCACTTCTGCTCTGTAAACCTCTGGTGCAATAAGTGCCTTTGAGCTACAGCTACTGTCACTCAAACCAGGGGAAAAAGACATACCACAAAGATGGGATCGTTGGCAGCTGCATGAGGGAGAATGCTGGTCCCATTCAGGAAAGAGTGAGCCAAATTATGAAGGCTCAACATTGGTGAGTTAAGAGCTCCATCTGATTTATCAAAGCCCTCCAGCGCGTTCCTGTGGTTGGGTAAAAGCAGCATCAACTCACCACATTTGTCTGGCAAATGCACATTTAAAGAAAATCCATGACCCAGCCAGCTCTGGAGGAGCCAAATGACAAACCTGAAGCTGAAACTGGAATTGCGGAAAAAGGGGGGGCTGTCAAACTCCTGCAGGGAAAGGCACCTCCTGACATCCTCCACAGTGGGCAGCTGTTCACCGGAGTCCCCGGGCGGCCTCCGCCACAGTGGCCCTTCCTCGCTCCCATTGCACAGCGTGACCAGGCGGTTGTAGTCATCCAAGCTGAGCATGGAACAGAGAGATACAGAGGTCAGAAGAAGGTGATGACTCGTTGTCTTTTTCTCCCATAGAATATAAAGAGGCCTTGGTTATACATGTGAGAGAGCAGGGGTTAGGGACTGACACCTCCTGCAATATAGTGCTTCAGCTCCTGCAGCCTGAGAGCTGAATTTATTGCAGGATTGCCACTGTGGCTTTCTTTGGCTCTGCATCCTCTGTGGAGCATCAGTCATTTGGACAGAGTTACTGGGTTTGTTGTCCACAGAGAGAGGAGGCTTTAGAAAAGGCAAGCACAACTCTCTTCATGCCTCCCGAGGGCTTTGGAAGAACAGTTTTTGACAGTCAGTCTAGAACAGCCTTTTGAATTTTGAATTGACAAGGTTTCAGTCATGAGTAAGGACTAGTTTTATAACTCTTAACAAAGAGGAATAAACAAACAGGCAAGTCCCACTGTGGAGTGGGCTGAGAAAATGCACGGAATGACAGAAAACAAAATTTCACTTCCCCTCCTTCATCCTTTTTTACAAGAAAAGCAACTACAATGCATTGCAACCTCTTTTTCAGGTCCTGGAGGACATCCTGCTCTTGCAGGAGTTGCCCACTGGCTAATGTGAATCTAGTCCTTTATAGCAGGGAGAGAGAGAGGGAGGAAGACAAAAAAATAGTGTAACGCTTGTGAAAAATTTCTGTGCTATTCAGTATGAAATGAAACAGCTTTTTCCAAAATTCTTAAAGTAAACAAAATCCCTTCTCTGTTTAACCTTGGCAAAGCAAAAGTTTATCCCCTTCAGTTTTCAAGAAAAAACAAAGCCCTATTTATCTTAGGGAAAAAGTAGGGGCAAGATTTAAAGCCAACTAGTGCCTAAAGCTAAAATTTCAAGTAGCTCTTTAGGTACACAGAGAAAGAGGCTCTTTTGAAAAGCCCTGAGCTCTTGGCACCGCTGACTGACTGCACGCTGCCCTGGAGCTGGCAGAAGAATGTGATTTGAGTATTGTCAACTTTTGTCATATCACCCTGTCCTGGTTTGAGTGAGAACCAAACAAATTCTGTTCAGTGATTTTACTTTTCAGCTCAAATTTTCTAACTAACTGCACTTTCTCAAGTTAGCATCATGTTTTGCAGACGGTGTCTGCTTCTAGCAGTGGTAACACCTTATGTTTAGAGTTACTACCAAGGATACCAAGGCCACTGCTAAAACTTGTGTATCACACTGGGGGTGCAGAAAAGTGAAAGACCTCACCTGCAGAGAGGAGCAGACAGGACAGGTGACCTCAAACTGACCAACAAGGTGCTGCAGCCCATATACATCATATCCAGTATATAGAAGCTCAGGGGTCTGAAGGGTCTCTCTTGGAGAACGCGTGGAGAGAAAATCACACAAGCTGAGCTGGCAGGGGATGCAAGCTGATCTGGCAGGCTAAGCAAGCTAGCTGATGGGTTAGGCTCTTGGCTCGGGTTGTTGGTGTTCTTCCTCTCTTGAGGAGTTCTTCCCCTCAGAGCACCAAGGAGGACTCTGTCCATACTGCCTTCGATCCTGATTGGTGTGTTCCTGAAACCTATGCCAGAATCCAGCTCCCAAACACAGCTCCCACCTGCTGCAAGGCCCAGTCTGGGACTCTCCCTGTGCCAACTCCACAGCATCAGTGATGGTGATGTAATTACCATCAGGGGGGTTGGGTTCAGTACTTAGTGGGTAATGATGCAAAATGGTGAAGTACAATGTGTACAAGGTTTGGTCAGTATGAAAGCTTGCCCTAGATGTCAGCATACCTGTTGCAAACTATTTGCCATCGGGAAAACCTGGAGTTCAGGCTAATCAACCCCGGGGCATCCAGCCGTGATGCCCCAAAGAGCTGGTCCGTGCAGATGTCGCACTCGTTTCTACCCGTGGCGAAGTTCCAGTAGGGCAGTGCAAAGGAGTCATTGCCCATCAGTCGCTGCAAGGGACAGAAATGCATTAGCAGAGAATCACCTTCAAGGGAAAAGAGAAAGAAAGGGGCTCCTGCAAGTTGTTTCACTGGGTATTCACTAGGTATTCAACATTTCATTCTGCATTTCAACTACATACATTTCACAGTGCTGCTCCAACTACTTGGAAAAGATTAAGTCAGTTTAGGCAAAGACATTGTCATTAGTAACTCTACCATTGGCCTGCATTTCTTTTGACCATGTTAGGGCTTTCTACCAACTCAGGGATCAGGCAGGAGCAGAGATGAATTGAGCCTTGAGCAGCTGAGAGGCTTTCTGAGTGATGTAACTGGGTAATGGATAAAATTGTGCATGTGGTTTGGTTTCACTCCAGAAAGACTAGCCCTGGGGAAGAATCTGAACTTGTGTTAACAGAGCATTTGCTTGTGCTTGCTTGTTACATACGATTTCATGCAAGCAAGATCCTGCAGCTATTTTGATGTTAATCATTTTCATTAGAGATCTGCAAGATTAAGATACAGTAACATTGCCAATGTAGAAGTAATGCAAAAGGAAATGAGTCGGTGCTTCGGCAACTGACTGTAAGGCACATTAGCATATATTTCTTTAAGAGAGATATTGTTAAATATATGCATGTATGAAGTGTATAGCATGGCACATTTAGAGGAGGTGGTATTTAGACTTGCTTTCATTAAGAGGGTATCTTAGATATCAGCAGACAATAAAATCAAAGCAGGCATTGCTTTGATTTTATTAATAAATACTATTGATTCACATCTTATGTTGTGAAGATGAAGACAAAAATCTCCATGATAACCTCCACGTCATGTTCATAGTGAGAAACTGTTCAGATCTCAGTATCTTGAAAGGACTAAATTCACTTTAAACAAAAAGAGGATCAGTGAACAAACACTCCTGGGAGTTTGGGTAAGAATCTATCCTAGGAAATAGCTCAACCTTGTCTGACTCAGCAAAGTCATGTAGCAAAAGAGAGAGCTGCATAAGGAAAGGCAAAAACTGTTCAGCTTACCTGCAGGTCTCTCTCCAGCAACAGTAAATGGTACCTGTGCCAAGTAACAAAGGCAGGTCCTTGATGGGAGAAATCAATAGCTGTGAAGGGGCGGCCAGGTCCTACAAAGAGAAATAAAATAATCACTGAGGCACCAAATGAGACTCAAAAGATAGCACCTTCTTCTATTGCCCTGGAGTGGATCTGCTGCTCTGCAGCTTTGGAAAGAGCACACACATCAGAAGCTACAAGACTTACATGGGACAAGTGAAACACAATCCTCTGTGGATATTAACTTAGGTGCTTCTCAAAAAATCACGTTTCCCCAAAAGTTAGTTACTGTGACAATTTCTTATCCCTTGAGTGGATTTTGGTTTGAAGAAACAGTTTTCTTATTTAAAGTCTTAACTCCTTACTAACATGTACCATATTATCTCATTCACTTGCATAGTGACAGGACTTGCACAGTGTATTTATCAATTCCGTGTTTTCCATAACCTGCCAACAGTAATTCAACATGTCCTTTGACATTTTCCTTCAAATTGTGCTTGTTATTTCTTAGTTTGTGTTCTTGTTATTACACATGAGAACTAAGACACTCAAAGGCTAGAGGCTTCACACCACATATGGATTTGTTTATCACTGAAATGAGCTTTAACTCAGATATTAATTCATCACTGCAGCAGCAGCACTGAAAGTTGCCTATTTCTCTTTCCACATGACCATCTTGTACCCTGAAGGACCTTTGCTCTTGCTAGGCCAGAGACTGTTTCCTTCAGCCCTGAATAATGAAACTGTGTCAGAAGGGGAGGCTGAAGAAAACCCATTACAGGGTAGCAGATAACCTCAAGCATGGAATTAACTATGGGCTGTTCAGCTTGTACATAGAACTGCTGGATAGAAAAGCCATGCTGCTGCCTCCCCCTGTGAGACATGGGTTTTGTGAAATGGAGGCATAGGTACTTTTGTCTAGAAGAGCAATGAGGACTAGGAATCCTGATCTGGGAGAAAGCATGGGGTTAGATACCCAGATTTTTAACCTGGTTTGGTTTTAAAATTTGTATGTGGTTTGTCAGGCAAATCCCATCCTTAGTGACTTCCTGAATGTCACAGAAAACAGTATCATTCTTGTCCCCAGCATCTCTGTATGATCTTTGACTTCACCACTGCACAGCCCCTTTCCACTGCTGCTGAACCTACATTGTCCTGTGGACTACAAACATCTTTCTTTTTTTTTTTGTTGGACACTGACTGATCACAGCAACAGCTCACCCAACAGTGGAGCCTCTGAAGTGCCTCCCTGTCAGACAGAAGATGCACCAGAAGTGCAGCTGGTGTGCTCCAGATGCCTTGAGGCATTCAGTTGTGAGGACCAGACAGCAGCAGATCTGAAGCAGAATTCCTTCAACTTGGGTGGACATCAGCTTCTCATTGCCAATTGTTTCACTCCACAGATCTTCTCATACTGGGACTCATTGCCTAATTAGGCCAATTATATTGCACTAGTTTCAGTACATGGACTTCTAGAAAGCAGCTGCTGTCCCCTCATGCCCAAAGGAAGCAACATATCTGTGTTAAGAATACTTACCTTTATTCAGCAATGACACTTTTCACCCTTTCCTCTACATGCAGACCCCCTTGGTTAAGGAAAGCACTAACCTAATAGCGTGTCTCTGACTGAGTAGTAATGGAGCCAAACAAAGTAGTTATAAATACTGCAGTTGGCAATTTGTGGTTCCTCTCCAGTGGGACCAAGCAGGCTTGTCCAGTGCTGAGTTGCAATTACATAGTCTGGGTGAACAGTCGTCTTTGCACGGTCTAGAGCATCAAAGAACTGCTCTCTCTCCTCTGCCGTCAGGGAGTGGACATCTTTCCTGACAACTGGTGGCTTCCTTACGTTGCAGTTGGGGCCAGTCCAGCCAAACTTGCACTCACCACAGTTATATCCAGCAAAATTTCCTGAATCAAGGAGGAAAAAACAGTCATAACATTATGAATCAGAGAAAACTAACAGTGAATGCAGAAGAATTAAGAATTAGCACTGTTTTTCCCCAGAGATTCCAGTTCCTAGAAGGGACAGGAGCTGAGCAGACTGGTAGCTTTGCTAACCAGAAGGATGGCTCACTTCCCAGAGCCATGGCAGAGCCAAGAATCACAGTCAGCAGGCTGGGGAGTTGAAGTGCTAGGTAATGGGCTTGACGCCTCAGGGTGCTCAGAGCTCCAGGAAGCCCTCAGGCACGTGAGGAGTCTCGCCAAAGAGAAGGCTGAGCACTTCAGGTTAAGCACCTGACAAAGTGTTTTGCTGGTTGAGTCTCAAGTACTCCCAGACTTCCAGGATAAAAGCCAAAAAACAGGTCAGTTCATATGGATCCTTAAGCACATAAAAAAAAAAAAAAAAAAAAAAAAATTCAACAAAAAAATCCCCAAACCGTTCTCTTAAGGACAAAATTTAGTACTAGGAGAAGAGCTGATGAGCTCTGAACATTTGTGACATACTCCTCTGAGACCTACCATGGACATGAGGACTCTTAACTGTAAATTTGGAGAGCTTACTTCAGAGACTCTGAGACTTTACATGCTATTATGGTTTACATGATACCATGAAGCTTAGGCCCAGTGCTAAGGTTAAGGATGACAAGGGAGAAGACTTAAACTACTTTTTGGGTTACACACAGCCTGATGGCATACCAAGAGGACACAGGTTCCAAGCATATGGTTTACGTTTCATCCTGATGAAGGTAGGACCAACTGGGTTGAGCTTCCATGTTCCTCCCTCCCAAGTCACCCAAAGCCAGGCATCTGCACTGGTTTAAGGAGATGAAGACATGCCAGAAAAAGCAAGTGGTTCATAGTTTTATGAAATAAATAATATTTCATGGATATGTTGTTATGGTGAGGGCAGAGATCAAGCTTGGGGAGGGGGAAGCAAGAACATGGAAGGCTGATTTTATCACTAAATCCTTAGTCCCATCAGAAGAGCACAACTGCTGTTGAGAATTTGGTATACTCCACTATCTGTATACTTGCTCATTTTTGACAGCTATTACAGGCTGTCACATACTCCAGCCTGTACTGACCAGATGGCAAATAGCAGGAATATCTTGCAACATTGCCTAATTACACCACATATATCATACAAGTTTCGGTACATGGACCATGAACTTCTGGAAAGTAGCTATTGTTCCCTCAGCCCAAAGGTACAGTTCAATCCTGTTCGAAGAGAAGGAGGGAAAAGCAGGAATTAACCATTAAAAGATCTGTCAACAACCTTTTTTGAGATTGGAGGTCATCCTTCTGATGCAAATAAACCACACTGGATAAGTATCACGTTGAAATATAACACTAAGAGAACCAAAATTAGTGTAGAACCAGGTTGGCCCTGTCTGATCTCGGTAGCAGAAGATTAAGTAGCCCGATCCAGTTGAGAGGTGTCCCTACCCATTGCAGGGAGGATGGATTAGATGATCTCTTAGGTCCCTTCCAACCTAGGCCATTCTATCATTCTAAGATTCCACCAGTCACTTGTGGGAGGTCTGATGGTGCCTATTCCTCTCTTCAGTGAAAGCCCTTTGAATCTACACAGCTCTTGATGCCCAAGATCACTTTATGGGACAATATCCATATTTTAGGTATACTCTGTGTGCCTTCTTAGGCTATGAAAAGAAACTTGCAAAAGCCTGAAATGAGTTATCTTTGTGGGGTAAAAAAAAAAGCTTTTCTCCACCTGTATGGCACCTGAAGCCATCTGGACCAATGACTCCTCACCTGTTTCCCTTAGGCAGTTGCTAATTAGATTCAATTGATGCTCAGCAGAATTTTCTTCCTTAACTGCCTAATCTATGAAGTAATCCAAGAGGTCCATTCTTTCTACCACTGCACCAGACAATTTTCAATGGGACACAAGATTTACTAAGTAAGAATGATAATTGCAGTGAAGGAGAGACTGCTAAACAGGAGGAAACCATTTCCAGGCAAAGTGATATTTCACACTGCAGTATGTCTGCTGATTGTGCTGAACATTTTTGTAACATCCTCAGGCCTATTTGGCAATGTTCTCTCATCAGAAATTCACACAACAACAGCGCTTCATGAAATCCAAAGCTGCTTTTTGTAATTTTCCTTTAACTGACTCCATGCATCACAGGACTGTCACTACACAGCAGCTGGAATGGTGAGAAGCTGATGGAGGTCTCTGGGATTTCCCACACTGCAAGCAGCAATGAGTGCAGAACTCACACCCAGGTTTTCTATGTCCCACTCAAGCCTTTTTTTCAGCATTGGTTTCTAAAGCCCTCTACCAGGCTACTGGTCTGGAAATGATGAATTGCTGGTTTTGGAAAGTTCATCTACAACAGAGGTTATTCTCACCTCTTGCAGCTCCTAGAGAATATAATGTGGGAGGTTGTTCTGGCACACAAGACAGGAGATCATGTCATGGATCAGGTCCAGATGCTCTCTGCTTATTCCGTTGCTTTCAGAAAAGAGCAATGTACTGCTTCTGGACCAAAACCAACAAAAAACTAAATCATCTGGGGTGTTTTCCCCACTAACCCTTTTGTCTGGAGATGGGATCACATGCCTCAGGAGCTTTCTTCCATGCCTAATGTCACCATCATTAATGTTGCTCTTTCTCAGTCAAGTTGAGTGACTGTGGCTGCTCCTCTAGGTACTACAGTCATGACACTGAGAAAAAGACACTGCTTATGACATGACATCACGATGCACATCACTGGTGTATTCAGTAGATGCTTCTTCCAGTGATTTCCTGAGTTTACAGACAGGGATTTTTCTACCTCTGAGCAGCCATAGTATGTGGTTGGCACAAATTAATTACTCCATCAACTCCATGTCTTCTTGTCAGTGAAAAAGAACCGCCATACTCATAATCTCCTGTCTTGTTTTATTGTACCAAGATGAAGTCTGAGCATCTTCCACACTCCTTCCTTCCAGAAACAAGCTTAATACATATCACTTATTGGATGGGGAGAAAGGGCTCCTTTTCAGACTTCTTTAGTTATTGCATTAAAACAGGTATTACATTTATCCTGAGAACAGAACAAATTCTGTTACATTATTTTATTTTTCAGCTCAGTCTCTTCTAACTAACTGAAAATTATCAGCATGTTCTCACAGGCAGCATCTGCTTCTAGCAATGATAAGACCTCATGTCTAGAGTTACTACCAAGGTGTAATCTAGTGGATAGCCCTGACCCTAAACCTTGACAACACTAGATTTGGAAGACCAGCATATGTCAGCATCCTAAGGGTAGAGTCAGGATTGCTACCACATGAGACAATGGGTTAGCTCTTCTGTCTCTTCTAGCTCTTCATTTGGACATACTGTCAGGCTGTAGGATGTGGAAGGTCTGTACCTAGCACAGGCTTTAAAAGGATCGTCAAGGTATGGTTATAATTTAATATTATCCCACAGCCACATTGCCCTAGTAAATGGGCAATAAATAAATGAAGTGCATTTTATAACTACTTCTAAGCTCATTTTTACCTAATTGGAAGGCCATTGTGTCAGCTGCATGACTTAACAGGCAATTCAATTACAGCTAAACTATAGAATTTAAACCTTCTGTCCCAGGCTTGATATTGCACAGGAATGTGAAAAGATCTTTTTCTCAAACACCTCAATGAAAAAAAAAAAAATAATATTCAGCACATGTCCACCTTAGAAAGTGTTAGAAAGTGGCAGAAAAAAAAAAAAAAAAGAATTTTAATTATGCTTAACTCCTCAGTGAACTCCAACTACGTCATTGTTTAATCACTGTCACGATCCATACTAACAGCCACATGACTGACTGCAATGGGTTTTTTTCACAATAATCTCCTGTACTGAGTTTCAAAAATGCTACACCAGCTCTGTATCCCATAGTACAATTTTATCCTTTGGAACTCGAAATAGCATTTAGTTCATAATTCTTCTAAAACAGTATTCTTCTAAACTATTTTAACTGTACCAATTAAATACTGCTTTGTTGTGTAATTAGCTGCAAGTATACATTTTCAGGGTTAGATACAGTGCATCCAACATATGCATACATACACCTTACTGAAAAACAAGTTACCATATTTCACTTCATATAGTACTGCATGCTGTCATGAACTGTCAACAGGTCATTTCAGTTTAAGAATTTCTACAAAGTTGAATTAGTGTTAGGTGCCCCCTAACCAAATGTAGAACACATACAGTGGATTCAAAACTGAAATTAGACAGGAACTAAAAACTCTTTGCTACCTCTCAGATACATTCGTGCAGAAAGAATGGGGTTTTTTTTCTAGAGATTATATTTTTCCTACCACCTTCACCTTGAGTGGAACATGCTGACAACAGACTTACAACTGTGTGGGGCTCTTTGTACAAGAAGTGCGAAGTAAAGATGCATTGTTCTGTTGTACTAATCTTGTTCTGTTATATTTGTGTCCAGTTAAAGAGAGATTAGTGCATATTATCTGCTAAAGCCTAGAAATGGAAAAGAAATGTGGGTGTTTCTTCATTTTCCTTAGAAAATTTGAGGGGAAAAAAAAAATCTGACCCTAAAATAACTCAATAACTATTCATCAATTCAGCCTCCAGACCTGGGTAGATATGATTTCAAGACATTTTTCCTCAGTGAACAGCAACAACAAGCATCAGAATTCCTTTTATCCTTAGCTATTAAGCTTTAAGCAGAAAGCTCAAACGGATTAATCTGTTGCAAGAACTCCAGAATCCCCACTTTGGAAAATCCTGGCTCCTGTTCCTCACAGCTCCTCCAGGTTTCCTACCATACAGCCATCAGCTCTGTGACATGCTCAAATGGCACTTTCAATCCAAATACAATCAGTTACATGGCAGTCAGAGTTCCCATAGCTTATTGTTTACATGTCTAAATATAAATTGCACAGTGCCAAGATGGCACCAGAACATGTGTTTATATTGATTGCTAAAGCACTAGAAAGAGCCTTGGCATGGGTTAGAGTTCACTCAAGCCAGGAACCATTTCAAACAGGCAGTTTGCACATCCATGGCCCTTTGAATGAACAGATTTCATTTATGTTACCTACCATAGGTACCAGAGCCCTAGATGTCTAAAAAAGACAATGTCACATCACTTCAAACTCTGGTGAGCAGACAGACAAGCAGTATATAAAAGAGTAAAACAAAAACAGAAACAAAAAACAAGAAAACAAATGCTAATAGACACAGACGCATTAGCACTGTAAAAGCATCAGATCTAATTCAAATCCCATACAGTTGTGAACCTCTTAGCATTCTCTTAGAAATGCTTTTCAGTGCAACTTCAAACAGGGTAGAGCCCAGGAAACCATTCTGGCAATTCCCCTTAAGCATTCTTTCCACCTTAATGTTTTATCACTGCTATAGTTAGATAATAAAGACTGCCAGGAGAAAGAGGAGAGAGAGGAATACAAGTGAAATAAAAATTCAGTGAAAGTAACCAGATTTAAAGAGCCAAGGAGAGCAGACAGCTCAGAAGAAGTAAGGCTGAAGGAAAGGATTAGGGACCTTCTGGTCACATAACTTGGGACCTAGCCCTGCAAATATCAAATCACAGAATCACAGAATGTTAGGGGGTTAGAGGTTGGAAGGGACCTTGAAATGCTATCCAGTCCAACCCCCCTGCCAGAGCAGGATCACCTAGATGAGGTCACACAGGAATGTGTCCAGGTGGGTCTTGAATGTCTCCAGAGAAGGAGACATTCAAGGAGACTCCACAACATCTCTGGGCAGCCCGTTCCAGGTTGTCACCATCACCATGAAAATGTTTCTCCTTACGTTTATATGGAACCTCCTATATTCCAGCTTGCACCCATTGTCTCTTGTCCTATCATTGGACATCACTGAGCAGAACCTGGCTCCCTCCTCCTGACACTCACCCTTTACATATT
Source organism: Ceyx melanurus (assembly GCA_024611195.1). NCBI lineage: Eukaryota > Metazoa > Chordata > Aves > Coraciiformes > Alcedinidae > Ceyx > Ceyx melanurus. The sequence goes on along the minus strand of JANHGL010005093.1, from coordinate 9,894 downwards.
TATAAACATTAATTTGATCACCTCTCAGTCCCCTCTTCTCCAAGCTAAAGAGACCCAGTTCCCTCAGCCTTTCCTCATAAGGCAGAAGTTCCACTCCATTATCTTAATGACTCTGTGCTGGACTCTTTCAAGCAGTTCCCTGTCCTTCTTGGACTGAGGGACCCAGAACATATGAGGGACATAATATTCCAGATGCAGTACCTGGACAATCACCTAAGTGTCTGTCTATGCAGCCCATGTCTGTCTACACTGCTCTTTAATTTACTGCCAGGGTTTGATGCCCTAATTACTTAGACTGCATAAATATTGGTGAATGACACATGTGCTTCAGAGCTCTTTTGACTCAGGGTCTGTGATTGTACATGATATTTATAACTAAGCTAAACTATGACTTTAGTTTTGGAGGTATATAAGAACCTTTAAAACGACCAAAAAAACCCCACCCTATATCCTTTATTTTTTCTTCTTTTTTTTTTCTTTTCTGTAAAGTGTCCGGAAAAGTACTTTCAAACAAGCATTTGAAATGTAGTCAAAGGAAGAGATAAAAACCAATTTACACTCTGAAGTCTGTTGTTATTATTTAGAGAAGCTTCAGTAACACCATGTATCCATTTAAGTCATCTGCTGCTACCCCTCTGTTTTCAGTTGATAACAGCATCACAAAACAACCTCGTTGGATGACATTTTCTGCAGTGCTTCCTTCTCAGATTGATCTGGGCTTTTTTGATAAGTGAGAGTTTTAGACAAAACAGTTCAGCTAGGTCTAAGAATCAAGTCAAATGAAGGCTATTCTTCCCCTGTTAGAAAATTCAACTTTGTTTCCAACAAATCTGCCTAGCAAGGTTCTTTAGTGCTTGAGATGTGCCTTTTGCCTGACTCCTGGGATCATCTCCTGCCAGCCCTGAAAAGCAGACTGGGTTGAGGCTGGAGTTCCTATTCATTTTAACCCTCCTTTAACCAGGACTGCTGCTGAAAAAGGGTTCTGTCATCTTATCCTGACTTGACCTCACCTTCCTACTCACTCCCTCCTGTCAGCATTAGTGAAATAGTATTATTAAAACCTGATTCTTTTGGCCAGGTTAGCCTTCAAGTACATCTCCTCCCTGATCCATTTTGCCTCCAGCACACAAACCCAAAGGCCCACATAAAATTATGGGTAGGATGGAGCAGCTGGAGATGGGGAAGAAAAGGACAAGATGGCCTCTTGGATGGTTGTACAGATCCATCTCAGGTCAAAGTGAGTTGTGGACTTGGCTAACATCCCTCAGATATGCCCTGGTCAGACATCCACACATTTTCAATGCACAGGGGTATATCATGCTGCAAAGTACTACACCAGGAGGAATACATCTCTGACCAATACACACTGATCCACGTTCCCTTTCACTGTGCCATGATTAGCAGTGGCTGAGGCTTGAATGCAGTACTGAAATGTCCAAAACCCTCCAGAGAAAGGTGATGGGTGGTTACATGGACAACGCCAGGGACAAAGATGAAAATCCACAAGTTTGCATGAGATAAACTTTTTTTTTTACTCCATTTTATGAAAAAGTACTGACAGTATCACAAACATGACAGTATTTTTTAGAAAACATGATATTTGAAGCCTTCTTGATGCCTTATGCCATCAAGGATGCTTCTGGCCTTCAGAGAAAGGTTAGAAGACCCATCCATCCCATCCCAGCACCACTCTCACCTGTGCACCGACAGCTCTGGTTGAAGAACTTGAGGGGCCACCGTTCCCGGTCATCCACATTTTTAAGGGTATAGGGACCACTCCAGGGCTGAGTGTCCACCTGCACCTCCTGACACCAACCCCTGCCCTGCAGGGACCCGCAGATGTTGCCTGGATCCATCCCCAAGGCTGGACAGCAGCGCTTCAAGCGAAGGGCATCCACAGACATACAGGCACGGGGGAACTGTGCCTGTGCCCAGGGCAGACAGCAGAAGCTCAGGTAGCCCAGCCCAGCCCAGAAGAGCCACCTCAGGGCACCCATTATGCTTGGGTGCAGCCTCTGCCTCTCTGCTGGGCCTGAACAAGTGGAGCAGGGAGATCTCTGGCGTGGGACAACCTGGCCGCGCTGCGGCTCCATGCTCCAGCCAAGTGGGATAATCCCCCTCCCTGCTGAAATGCTGGTGTTGGGTGTTTATTTAATCCCGGCCTCTAATTGCCTTGAATGCAGTTCAAAAGGCTGGCACTTTGGCTCCGTGGTGCCTGCCCAGCAGCCACAGCTTTGAGCAGGGTTTATATAGAGGTTGGGAGAATCCCTCATTAGAGGGATTAGCACGGCACAAATCCTCGTGTTTTGCACATGACATCAAGGGCAGAAAAGATGCCAGCGTGAGAGTAAGTTCTGCAGGCTCTGGCAGCTCGTCAGGAGAGTGAATGCCTTGGATTTATTTCTGCAAGTCTTTCATGAGCCTCAAGAAATTGATGGTCTCATTTTAGCTGAGGTGGCTGGAGAAATTAGTTTATTCTTTTAATCAAAACCTGTAAACAGATGATAAACAGAAGACAAAAATTCCTTTCTCTTTCCATTTCAGTCACTGAAAGATAATATTTGCCACTAAAGCATCAGCAGTAGAAAATGAACTGGAAGCACTGAGGATATAGGTGCATCATTAATGAACATTAATATACCTGGGAGTGTTTGGGATAGAGATTCCACCTGATGAGTGCAGTACTCCAGTGATTATGCTAGAAACATCTGAGTGGCAAGTAAGGAAGGGTTCCCTTCTTAATAGCTTTTTCACATGCAAAATAAATTATTTAATTGTTTTTAAAGGGTTCATGGTCCTTGTTTGCTCTCTAATTCTTTCCCCATCATTACACCAGAGATTCTTGTGGGGCTTGCTGATAGACTCTCAGAACTGTCACAGCTGAGCATTTATTACCCATCGGGCAGGAGACAGTCTGTAAGATCAATACACACACCAGACATGCAGACAAGTGCTTTTGTTCATGACATTGACAAAAAATAATTTTAAAAAGCTCCTACTATACAACAGTTCTTGCCCACAGTGCAACTTCTATGTGCTAGAGGAACAAAATGAATAAATCAAAACAAAGAAGTGATAAGTCATGAGAGGAATCTAAAGCAATAGCTATTAGTCCAGTTCCACCATAATGAATGAAAACTAGCAACTCCCTCTGCATCACTGAAAGCTTTCCCTTTCCTTTTCCCTCCTCTCCATACCTCTGTTGTTTAGCCATTTTTGTAAGCATATACAATGAATACAATTGTGGTTGTATATGTTCTGTTCAGTATTTCCACGTATGTTCAACCACAACATTCTGTCATGAGTTTATTATCCATGCAGCAAGCATTGCCATCATACAGCTACTCCACACTGCAGACACTATCATCAGCACTTTCAGGTTCTCAAACCTTTATATCAAAAATGCATTATTTACCAGACAAGCTAAAATCAGATTCTACTTTATTTATGGAAGCACAAAGCCAATTAGCAATACCACACAGACTGACATGGATTTCAACTCATCTCCCTTAGGATTAACTCTACCTGGAACTGGCTTTTGTCTGCTGCTCTCAACAGAAAACATGAAAAAGTCAGAAAGTACAACCAGTTGCTGGAAAAATATGTTGAAAGAACTTAACTGTTATAAATGGAGGCACTGAGTCAAAACCATTATGAAGAACACAGCTGCCCACATGTCCTGGTTTGGACAGATAATATCTTAAATTTAGCAAGACCAGAAGGCTTATAAGGAGACAAGAATTTTATTAAAGAATATCTAGATAGATAGATAGATATTTGTACAGAATGCAAATTGCAACGTGAAACAGTAAATGTTGAACAGCAGAATAGAACAGAAAACACAGGCAGGGAAAAGGGTTTTTTTTCTTTTTAAAAAGGGACTCGCTACCCCTTGACAATGGGGCTCAGCTAGCTGATTAAATGCCTGAACTGAAGTTCTATATGTAAAATGTGTCCAAAGAGCCATTATAATCAAAGCTGGCTTAGTTCAGATACCTATAGGAAGGTGCCTATTGCCATTTGAGATCCTGTGTGAGACAGAAAGAGTAAGCACAGAGAAAGGTAAGGTACTGAGTCAGGCAAGGCTAGGAAAAGTGCTTCTAATGTAGTACATGAGGAAGGAAAAAATCTCATTTTCAGAGTAGATAGGGTGTGGAGAAAAGGACAAGCAGAAAGATGATAACATGGAGGTTATTTGGTGAGCAGGGGAAAGAAAACCGTGAGTAGAAAAGTGGCACATACATAACTTTTATTATTATTACTTCCCTCCATCACAACTATATAATTTTACCAAACTGGGAACATTCTACAGCATGCAGTACTAGTATAGATGTAGCACTAGCCTCTGGTCCTCAGTAATGCATTAACATTTTAGGATTGCTCTCCCTGGCCAGGTGGGAAGCACCTGGGTGGGAAGAAAAAGGACAGATGGATCCTGTATCCTGGCATCACCATGTCAGTGTCCATCACAGGCCTGACACTGCATGACACTCTGTGAGGAAGACACCAAGCAAGACTGTAAAAAGACACTTGTCTTTCAACTAGTCATTGGAAAAACAGTAGGAACTGTTCATCCCTTAGTGCCCTGCTGCTGAGAAGTTCCTTTAGCTTCCCTGAAGATATTGTGCTTAAATAAAGGAGCCGTTGTTAGGGCCTCACAATATCAACACATCTACAAACTGGCATGGTGAATGACTTTTTTTTTTACTACGGGGTTTTACTATCTCATGGAAAATTAGTAGAAAAATGCATGTTGGCAATATTGCCCAGAACTGCTGGTCTTTAGCTGTCAAAGGACTTTTCAGGCAGTGAATCTGAGCATTGAACAAAGCCCCAGCGATCCAAACAGTGGCCTTGCTGCCTCATCCACACTTCTGAGCTACCAGATCAGGCTACTACACCTGAAATTGTGTTAAATATATTAGTTAAAACGTTCAGGCTTTACATTGAAAGTACAGGTACCTTGCAGTCTGGATTCAGGTTCACCCCCAATAGCAAACTTCTCAGCCTACTGTCAAATGGTGGCAAAGAAACATATCCATACAGATGTCAACACACTGTCAGGATAAATATATCCACATCTTAATAAAGAACACTCAAAGGTACAGGCAAAGAAATCACTAAACAACTCATCCAAGTAATACAGAATTCCTGAGCAGTAAGTAGGCAGAGGGTTCACATTTTTTTTCCTCAATGACAGTATTGTTTCTCAGGCTCCTTCTACTGTACAGATTAGCATCAATCCAGAAAAGTATTTAGCCTTTGGAATTTTGGAAAGAATTTTGGCCAATGAAATATTCTACATACAAATCTATGTGGAAATCAATATATCAAAAGAAAGAATAAACTATGTGAAATAATTCATAACAACAGGTGATAACTCTGGACACAACAAGGAGAAAGAGAATTCTATAAGAAAAACTGCAGATGAGTAAAAATTCAAGGTCACAGTGGAAATAAAAGAGCCATGAGAAGTAGCAGTCAAGTAAGTGCTCCACAGTCTATTTCCAAATTAAAAAAAAAAAGCAAACTTACCAAGTCAAGTGAATCCATGGCATCACAAGCACCCAAAGATGATGAGCAATTCTGGAAATTTTGTGAATATTTTTTTTTCTTTGAGGAAAATATTACACCTCTCAATCATTGTTCTGCCAGACTACCTTTATATCAGTTTGGAGGTATTTACATTGTCATAAATCTCACCTGGGGAAAAACAGATTGTTATTCTGTGGAGTAAAATTTCAAGTCTGGACAAAAAGAACTCTGGGGTGCAAAAAGGAGAGTGTGACCAGCAGGTCCAAGAAGGTTCTCCTTCTTTTCTGCCCTAGTGAGACTGCATCAAAAATACTGAGTCCAATTCTGGGCTACTCAGTTCAAGAGAGACAGGGAAGTAGAAGAGAGAGACTAGTGGACGTCTATAAGGATGATTAAGGAGCTGGAACATCTCACATGAGAAAAGGCTGAGACACCTGGAGTTGTTTATTCTGGAGAAGACGAGAGGGGATCTTATTAACATTTACAAATATGCGAAGGGTGAGTGTCAAGTAGAAGGGACCAGTCTCTTTTCAGTGGTGCTCTGTGATAGGATGAGAAGTAATGGTCACAAACTGGAACACAGGAATTTCCACCTCAACATGAGGAAAAACTTGACTGTGAGGGTGACAGAGCCTGGAACAGGCTGCCCAGAGAGCTTGTGGAGTCTCCTTCTCTGGAGACTTTCAAAACCCACCTGGATCTGTTTCTGTGTGGCCTGCTGTGGGTGATCCTGCTCTGGCAGTGAGGTTGAACTAGATGATCTCCAGCAGTCCCCTGCAACCTCTGCTATCATATGATTCTGTGATCACAGGTAATAATATCTTTAGCTTAAAAAAATAAATTCTCTTCCAGATAAAAGCAATTGTCAAAAAGCAATCTCTGCCTCTGTCATCCTGAGAGCCCCTTTCCCTCCCTACCTTCCCATGCCTTCCTGCTCCTCTCCACACAGTTTCACTTTCTCTTCTAGAGTCCCTCCTTCAGCAGTAGCGGGAGGCAGGAGAGGGCAGAGAAGGTCTGAGAAATAAAGATTTTTGCTTCCACTTCTAGCCTTAAACTAAAAAGCTAAAGAAGTGAAACTGGAAGGCAAATCCCTCCCCACACCACATTTCCAATTGCCAGGGAGGACGGCAGGCGCACGCAGTGCTGAGCACGCACCAGCTGCACGGCTTTTCTCTGGTTTCATGGCTTGATTTGCAGTGTGTCCTCCTCCGGTCTGCAGCACGGAGCAAAAGATGGGGAGATTTGACGGCTCCTCCCACCCCCCCATCTCCTGCACAAATCGCCTCTGTGGGTTTTTTTCACACGCACATCACAGGCGTGAGACGAGGACACGATGAGGGCTGCAGCTTTGCCAGGCTACTACGGGTTGTTTGGACGGGAGGCTCTGCAGAGCGATACCTGTGTGAGTCTGTGCCGCCACCTGGCAAGCAGCAACACATGTTCTTAACTGAGATTAACTGGCATTGTTTCCCTCTACTAAAAACACCACTTAAATAAATAGCTAGATTAATTAATTAATTAACGTGCAAGCTAACTGAGGAAGACAACGGGAAATTTCTGGACCATCGGTTAAAAGACTTGTCAGGGCAGCCCTGGTGGGGCAGTTTAGCCTGTAGCTGCGGCTGAACTACAGTAGTAGCTCTAACATCCAGTGACACCTCCCTAAGAAGAGGGACCGGGATAAGAAGAGACTTGCTGGTTGAAATGAAAATTAATGTAATGAAACAGCCAAACCGATATAAACAAAGTTATACTCAGCCCAGCAAACATACGGTGGCCACAGTAAATGGGAAGACGCTCCCCACGAGCAGGGACAGGAGCCGCCCACTCTGTTTCGCAAACTTCTTCCTTCACACGGAGCACGACGTTTCTGGTCTGGAATAGAGCTGTAGCCAGCTGGGATCGGTACGAGGCACCGAACTCGAGCTCCGCTCCCAGCTCCATCAGACGCCTGACCGACGAGACACCGGGGAAGGTACCGAGAACCGCCGCCCACGGCACACGGTCGCCGGCGGCTCGACAAGGGGGCTCCGCGGGCAGGAGCCAGTTTGGCAGCCCCCGGTGCCCGCGGGGCGGCGCTATAGCAAAAAAGAAGAAAGGACTTTGCCGAAACCCGGGATCGAACCAGGGACCTTTAGATCTTCAGTCTAACGCTCTCCCAACTGAGCTATTTCGGCTCCTCTTCTGCACTCGCTGAGGAGACACCACTAAGGCATTTCTCCCGTCCCTAGGCTGAATATCTTGAATGTCATGAGTTCAGGCTGATAATCACACCTTCCGTGTTGCCGGATACCACGACTGCCACAAACGAAGGGATGACGGCTCTTCGCAAGCGACGTTATTCCTTAACACAAAGGCAAACACGGCAACAAAGCAAAATGCTGCGCCTGTAACACAGTCTCTGCATAAATCACAAAGCCCGATTTAGCACAATTATAAGAAAAAGAACGTTTCTTCTCATTGTCAGATAGGCATTTATTTCAACAGGAGACTGCTACTGCACTCCTGTAGCTACAGGTAGAAGGTAGTGGATGCATCTGAGTGCACACCCTATCAGCACTTGCAGCAGTGCTGCTGGACACTTCAGTGTTTAATATTTCCATCCTTTTTCTGAGTGTAGATGCAGCAGCATTTTCCTAAACTAGCCCTGTGAACATATACTCCCCCCCCATATTTCCCCCCCATATCCCCCAAAAACTCTTGAACAAAAGGTTTCCATCAGGGAAGAGCATGAAAAAAAATAAAACCACCACCACCACCACCACAATAAAATTAAAAACCCCCCACACCATTGTACTAAAGAGGTGTGCTAACAACGTACTGATACAAAATCTCTTATTCTCATGATTTTCCATTGCCACTGGCAATGATTGTTCTGCTGAGAAATGATGAATGTAATCACTTAATGAGCATGCCTCCTACTTATGCAGCTAATATAATCTTGTGATGTTTGGTGCAGATAAACTGTGTGATGACATGCATAAAAGTCAGAACACTATTGACTTTACAGTTTTCATATACTACCATAAAAGCCAGAGTTACTAAGAACCAACAGGTTATTCTAATTTTTGTTATTTTTAGAAACCTTTGGTTTGCCAGGTGAAATGTAAATGGCAACAGAAATTAAAAATAAAGGTACTGCAAAAGAAAACAAAGACAAAAACAAAAGAGAAGGACATTTTAGTCTTTTATAGAACAGCCACTTTTTCACCCAGTATTTTTTTTTATGAAAGTTCCTCTTACAGAAAAATAGAAATGTCTTAGCATTTCATATCTATTTAAAGAGCATGAGAACACAGTTTTAGCAAAATGGAGCATTTAGAGTCCAGCCAAAGCTATTCAGAACTTTTTCCTAATAAGAAACCATATTTGTGCTAGTTTATATTCCTCCAAAATAGGAACTGGAACTAAAACAAACCAAACAAAATAAACCAAGCAAAAAATCCAACAACCTCCACCTTTTTTTCCAGTCACAAACTTCCTCCTATATAGAATCATAGAATTGTCAGGGTTAAAAGGGACCTTAAGGATCACCTAGTTCCAACCCTCCTGCCAAGAGCAGGGACACCTCCCATTAGGTCAAGTTGCTCAGAGACCTATCAAGCCTGGCCTTAAAAACTTCCAAGGATGGGGCTTCCAACACCTCTCTGGGCACCCTGTTCCAGTGTTTCACTGTATCTAGGGTAGACAAAGACACAGGGTAGACAAAGAAAAGCTACTTACCAGTCTTGTCATACCATGACAATGAAAACCAGCCTCAACCACAGCTGGAACTCCTTGATGCCAAGCAGCATACAAATATCAGCACATGCCAAGGTCAGACCAGAGTACACCTTGGAGAAACCAAGGATTGTCTCCACACCAACTGGAATTGATACACGCACAGAAAAGCCCCACCAACCAGGTTTCCACAGGGCAGGTGAACTGCAGATTGCCCTGCCTCACCATCTCAACACAGGAGGTTCCATCTAAATAGGAGGAAAAACTTTATTGTGAAGGTGATAGAGTCTGGAACAGGCTGCCCAAGGAAGTTGTGGAGTCTCCTTCTCTGGAGATATTCAAAACCCACCTGGCTGCATTCCTATGTAATGTGCTTTTGGGGAAGGGCTGGACTAGATGAGTTATAGAGGTCCCTTCCAACTCCAACAATTCCATGATTATACTTCTTCCTATTAACAGTTCACTAGTTGATCCTACACCCTTTTCCTCCCACACAAGCCCCAAGGTTAATAGCAAAATAGCTATTTTTTGTAGCAATAAAAATACTTTTCCCTGCACTACTACTCACCTGCTAAGGCAAAGTAGCTCATGAACTTTTAAAAATATATATGTATTTAATTTTAGAATGTGCATATGTAA
>JANHGL010005092.1:18889-57795 GCA_024611195.1 Ceyx melanurus | reverse complement strand
ATATATGTACACACACATATATATATATATATATATACACACACATGTATATATATATTCTCCTTGCTATTAACTGAGTAAAAGCTTTTTCTATCCAGGATAGGATTCTTAATATGAATATCTTGACATCCACCCATTTTCTATGTGTGGATGCCATAGCTGTGTGCTCTGACTTCTTTGTGCCCTCAGGTGGTTGTGTTTCAGCAACAGGAGAATTGTTCCCTCTGTCTACTCTATCGATGTCTGGAAAATGTTTTGAGTTTCTCTGAGATGGAAGCTGCTCTGCCAGTATAAAGTCCAGGTTACTAATGCACAGTTGAACTTCAGATCTGGGTTTACCAGAAGAATCTAGGACCGAATCCTCCTTGATAAAATCTCCATTAATCTTGCACTAACAGAGATACATATGCCCTGCAGCGTCTTGATTCATTAACATGATTTCCATAATGACATACCTGGAATGAAAAAGTTCACCTTTCTACTCAGTAAATGAGTTGGAACAAATGTAGAGAACATTGACCTTACAGAGAGGCTTCTGGGTGATTAAATTGTTGAAACCATGTCAGTAAGTGCATTAGCCACTACAGAAACTTCCCTGTGGTGCTAATGAAGGAGAGAGGATAAAGATCTCTGTAAACCAATTGTCCATGTGTTTCCATCTGCCTAAGACAGAATGGAAAAATTAAAAGGAGTTTATCTAATCACAAGTCTTTATTTTTTTTCCTCCACTCTGCTGCTGTGGAAAAAAACCCTGAAAAACAGTGCTGAGATTGTGAATCAAAAGGCTTTTCAGTCCCACACGAACGCTCAGATATACTTAATTCATCTTCTGCATTGATTTTTTCAGAGGCCCGATCAGTGGAAATTCCAAGGTGTTATGGTGAAGGGAACCACATAAAAGCTTGGCAGATAGATGGGACTGGTGGTTTTCAAGTCTTTGAGAAACTTTACCTTTCAATACATCTGTACCACGTATCTTCCCGTAGATCTAGCAAAGGACAGAGGACTTTTGGGGAGAGTTAAAGAACATAGAAAGCAGAAGAGCTTTTCACTGGCACTTTTAATACATTATCCTTTCCCAGCTTCCTGTTTGCACATCTACAGTTCTTTGCATAATTCAGTACCCAGCAAGAAATTCTGCACGCCTGTGCACAGAATATTAAATTACACTCTATTACAAAAGGGAATCTGTCCCAGTGCACATGAAGGCTGGGGTGTTTGCTGTGCTGCTCTTTCTCAGGCTACGGAAATCAGACAAAGACATGGCAATAGCAAATTCACAGGTTCAGCCTTTTAAAAGCTCACAATGGATATAACAAAATGTTCATGAAAGAGTGCTAACAGAGGTTTTCCAAAATCGATTTTTCTTATTCTCTCTGACCACATCTCAGTCAGAATGATACCCTTGTGACCTACAAAATGTCTGAGAGAATAAAAATGCAGCAGCAGCTGAGCAAAGAGCAGAACTTTCCAAGTCAGGAAAAAAGGCAAAAAAAAAAAAAAAAAAAAAGCAAAAAAGCAAAAGAAACAGGACAAAGCATCTCAATCATATTCTGCAATGTAACTTTGCTATGGCTGAAAGTTTCACTCTTCCTAGTGCTAACACTTCTTTTTCTGCCATCTAACTTGCTCCATGCCAAATAATCAATCTGCTAGAAAATATACCCTTGTTTGAGACACACTTGCATGATGTAATTCATATGGTCCAAAATTATTGGCTACTCCGTGAAGAGCTGAACTAATGAACGATTTTTTTTCTCATAATTTTTGTCTTTTGTCTCTAACCTTTTCCAACTGAGCCCTCTTTCATGTCATACACTGCATCCCTTGCAGGCAAGACAGCAATGTGGTACCTGCTCTGGAGCTATCTGCGTGCTGATCAGCCAGACTGGATGCACTTGCTGACTGCTGCAAAGCTGCTGCCAAATGGAGTGTGTATGGGTAGAAATCAGTTTGTCTTTCTCTCAGCAGGGCAGCAGTTTGTGCCCTACCCTTCCCTCTAACTGCTGATTTTCACAATACTTGAAGAAACGTAATTATCTTCTATCATTCTCTTTCAGATGCAGCTGAACAGGGTAGGGTAGGGTTCAAATAAGATTGCTAGATAGATTAAATGGGATATATCAGACTGGTTATGTTTGTGGCATCTTTTTTCCTTTAGGAAAGCCAGAAACTACCCCTGCAAAACCAATCTATACTTAATGGTAGGGGATAATTGTCTACAGAGGAACATAAGAAACACAAATGATAGATTTCTACTACTATTAAAATATCAGGAATAATAAAACAAAAAGAAACAAACATTTGTATTTATCCATTTACAGTTGACTGCAGTTAGTTATTCCAGTACAAATGGTCCACATGTCCTGAACACATTGTGCGCCATGGGGTGAGGGAGGAAAAGAGGGGTTGTGGCTGCAGAAAAGTGTAAGTCCTTAACTTGGCTTTCCTTCTGAGCTCCTTGTAGACAGAAATACCTCTGCAGGGGGTGTTAAGGTGGCAATAATTTGAACTTCATAATTTTAGCATTCTGCACAGGTGAAGTGAAGGGAATTTCACCTCTGTGTTTTGAATCATTATGTTTTACTAGACTTTACATTGCTGGGCAAACCCTGAAGCCTTTGATCATGCTAAAAGACAATTAACTTCGTTGTTGATCTAGTGGTACCTGCTGTTATTTGCCAGTCGTGTGATTGTCCAAGTAGTGCTTTGGAGAAGAAACCCATGGTGGTAAATAAACCTGGTAAGTAAAGCTCACGTGACCTGAAGGTAAGTGAAATAACAAAAAAGGATTTATACCTTCTGCACGGGGCGCTATAATCACAATATCCTGTCAAGTGAGGAGTTAAACATTACAGACAAACTAGCATGAACCCGTTCATTTAATGTTTTTGACACTTATCATTGACAAATAATATGAATTAGGAGTGTGCATCTTAGTTCTACCCTTCTTAGCTACAGGCTAAGAACTGTCTTTTGCACAAAAACTCCCTGTGATTTCTGTTTCAGAGGCTGACAGAGATGATGCCCACAGAAATGCTGCTTCAAGCACAAGTGTCTGGTTCAGCAGTAAGCACCAGTGAGAATGAGAGCTGCAAACAGACATCTTGGAATAACAGCACCAAAATCACATGCTGTGTATTTGTCCTTCACACTGTGTCTGGCTGGTCTGTGCCAGCTATGCTGGTGCAACAGTCAAGAAATCTAAGATGTACAGTAAAACAAAAAAGGCATTTTTATTGGCACTTGTACACTTACTTTCTATTACACAATTATGCACAAGTGAGGTGAAGCAATTAATAGCATTCTCTCCCTGTGCAGAGCTCTAGACCTACAGCAACAGCCTTTCATAGCCAAGAGAATCAATACAGCTCGTTCTGTATGTAAATGCTTGTTGGAAATGTATTGTGCGCTCTAGTAAGAATTTTGGAAAGGGAAAATTTGGTTCAGGAAAACCAGTTGAACTGACTGTGCTTGGGAGCACTGTCTGCCTTAGACAGGGTCAGGTCTTTGGGAGGAAGATCTGCTGAGTGCGATAGCACAGGAGCTGCGGAGTTCTAAGGTGCTGAGAGGCCCCTCTGCAGTTTAGGCAGCACCTTCCATCTGTCTACATCATGTCAGGAATCATCCCTTCAAAATGTTTAATACTGGAAAAATTTTAAAATATATCTCTCTCTGCTCCAGGCTGCCAGCTGCATGTTGAACCTTTTTAAGATTCACCCAATAAGACTGTGTAATTAAATGCCAGCAAACTTGCCTAAGGATAATAAAATTTAGTCATTTTTTTTCAGCATTTTCAAGTATATTGTGTGATTGAAATGAACTATCCTTTCTCATGTATAAAGAGAATTAAGTGTTTATGAATTGTGTGAAATCTAGTCAATCTGGTGTGTGTGTAGCTAAGGTATCTATGACATTTGAGAGCTGCAACAACAGAGGTGTCTATGAAAACATAGGACCTTTGGAAACATAGGACTTGCCAGTACAAAGGCAACTTCAGAGCTCTTCTTAAATGGACACACTGTGGAGACACTGAGTAGTGAAAGTGAATGTGAGAAGTGAGAGAAAAGGCAGAGTGGTGTGAAAAGCATCTGAGGACACAGAGAGAACAAACACTGAGAAAGTAGCTTTGTGAGTAAACAGGGTGACACTGAAGAAATATAGAATTATCAGCTTCAACTCCTACCTGAAACAGCCCCTGGGCTAACCACTCAGGTCAAAAAACCTCCTCTCTATACTGCTTGGCATGTATTGATTTCAGAAAGGCTGTTGTCACTGAACCTTTTACAAGGGATTCTCAGTTCTTGAGCGTGTGAATTCTTTGTGTGTGATGTAAGGCTGCATTAGAATATGGATTCCTCCAGAGAACTCAGGGTTGTATGTTCAGAGATCTGTTAGAACAGCCAGGACATAGGAAGTGTAAGAACTGTGGATGTGACAACATTATTGCACTTGCCAGTTAGGATCAACAACTCAGATATTTATAAGAATAAACAAAGGAAAAAGTAATTGTAATGAAAAACATTCAACAATTTAATCTACACAAGGTATCTAACTTGTAAAATTTGAAAAATATTATATAGAAGCATTGTTCTAGAGATTGCCTTTAAGTAACTCGATTCATTTTGATTTCACTGATCCTTATCCAAATCTTGTTTTGCATTACATGATAACATCTTTATATCGTGATATTTCTATTTTATAATTTCTAGTGATTTAGATAGAATTATTCTGAGCATAAAAATGCTTCTGTTAAAAAATTTGGCTCAAAGGAAAAAAACAGATTTTTTTAGAAAACTGAGACTTATATGGAAGGGGTATCTGCAAACCATAAACTGTACAGCACATTGGTAGCAGTTGGCTCTGATCACCTTTCATATGGCTAATATCTTAATTTTTTTTAACCTTACAAACAATAGCACAACTGTTGTAACTCCAGACCATGTAAGCTTGGCAAAATGGAGCTGAATATACCACCAGGCTGCTGTTATTGATCTGCCTGCAATCATCATCTGGGGTGAAGAGATACCATTGAAATGGCCTCGGCCATCCCTCTCAGAGCAGGAACAGAGAACAGGGGAAGGCTTCACGTGCTCACTCTGTATGTACCTCTGCCCAGCCTTTTAAGTGTCTCTTGTCCTGTCCCCAGGTGATTCTACATTGCCATGGACTTCAACATCTTCCAGAAAGAAGAGAAATGATGGGAGGTTTTCTGGGCATTCAACAAATGGAAGTATTATTGGTGAAGCTACTAAAATGGTCTTTTTATTTGGCTTTCCCAGTCGCAGCCATGGCCAGAAATGAAGAGAATGAATTGTGCCCAGCATCTCTGCTGCCTTGAGATGAAGCCACTAGGTAAGATTAAGCAACATTTTCTTAATGTGCTGCCAATATTTCAAGAATATGAGACTGCATGACTAATGTTAGTACTTGGGGATGTGGCAGTGATGCTGGAAATGGAAACTGGTTACTGGATATTTGCACTGGTGTGCAGATCAAAGGACCATGGCCAAAAGTTCTCTGGTTTGTGTGGAGATAATTTTTTGTGCCTTCTCAAAACAAAGACATCTTCCATTATTTTCCCCGATGAAGTATTTGTTTGTTTGTTTGTTTCCCAAGGAAACTCAGTGGTTGTTATTTGGGAATTAAAATAAAAAAGACAATGAAAGGAAGCTCAGAAAAGGTATTTAGTCCTCCCAGACGTGATCAGTGAGTGCCCAGGTCGGTGTGGTTTGTTCATTTTAAAAACAATCCCTAGGTGCTTTGGGCCAAGGTCTTGTAACAAACAGTACTTGACAGAATATTAGTTCATGCCGGAGGAATAATACAGGTATGGCTTACCCTGCTTTGAAGCAATGAAGTAAATAATATGAACTCAGCCTCTTGAGCTTGAAGATCCAGAGTTCCATCCCTGTGCCCTTGTGGTCATGAAGCTGTTCTTCTCCCTCACACGTCACTGGAGAAGGCCAAGTGTTTAAGTGAGGGCATAATAGGTTCTAATATCTAATTCTAATATAATGCATCAAAAATTTCCCTTTAATTTCTTCAGGCTTGGTCAGGAATTAAACTGGCCTTTTGCATGTTTGAAACTTGTCTTTTATGCTCTCCATTATAATTGCCTTATAATCAGATGTTACCATGTTGTACTGAGGGGAAAAAAGCCCCAAACCCCAGACCCCTTTCATATCCTACAGGATCCTATTCCCTTATTCTTTATCCTTATTCCTCTGAGATCCAATACACCTTTTACTGGCGTGACTGAAAAGGTTTGTGTTGATTTTAATGCATGTTGTATAAAGCTACTTAATAGTTTATTGTTGTGAACTCTTTGACCTCGGTCACTGGTCAGTGCTCACTGTGTGGGTTTGATGAGAGCGAGGCAGTTGCCAGCATGGCAAGGTGCTCTTTTAGATGGACTTGCATATAGCTGCAAGCACAGCATCTCATAAAACCTGCTCTAACCTGTGCTTAGGGACTTTTAGGCAGTGAAGAATATAATTTAATTCCCTCTGAGACTTCTTTAAGAGGAATTGGCAGCCCATCTTGCTTTGGGAAGATATTTGGCAGGACAGTATATTGACTTTATAGACTTTCTTTCTCACTTCCAGTGAGACACATTTACCACTAAATGCTGAACATAATGACAATACTTAAAGGACTAGAATGAGGCTCACAAAAAAAAGATGCTTTCATTTTGTAATAAAGCCAAAATTGTTTTCTGTAAAGCATTTCAGGGAAATAAGGCAATTAACCCTTTTCCCTAAATGAAATATCCATGTGGAATGAATTTGTTAAAGAGAAATACCAAAATATTTGTTATATGACTTGACAATATGATAACACAATATACTGTGGTATCTTGATAGCATATAAGGCAATAATCTGAATAGGTTAGAAAAATGTGTGTAAAATTGCTTCTATCATGCTGAAAATCTTTCTGTATAAAACATGTGTTTCCTTAAAGTCATTGAAGCAAATCTTATTTAAATTGGCTTAAATTCCAGCACTCAGCCTTTTAGAATCAGATTTAGTTAGCAAAAATGTCCTCCATCTAAAAGACAGATTCATAAATGGGCAAAGGTACTTTTTTTTGGGTTTTTTTGCATAGTATTACTTCAAAAAAATAAATTCAAAGGTAAATACCTCAAACTGCCACTTAACTCTATCTAGCCCTGCAGGTATTTAAATATCCACTAAGAAATCCTCCTGGGCAGCATTGTATCTGCCTCTGGCATTATTAGAAGCACCGAGATGAGGAAATAGTTGGGAGATTCTTGCTTTGTGTGCCAATTATTCACATTACAATCACAGAATACCTCATGTTGGCAGAAACAAGTCCAACTCCATCCTCCTTTCAGGACCACCTCAAACTGAACCATATGACACTGCTTCTCCAAGGCTTCTGAAGTCCCAAAGCTGCCCAGAGTTCTAGTTCTACATTTTAGAATAAAGCTTTAAAAGAATGAAATTAATTTCAATTCTGAGCAGTTTTGTCTGACATTCCCCAGCAGCAGAGAAGATGCCTCTCTAGATATGCACCAGTTTGGATCGAGTAGAAGGAGAGCTCCAGCTCCTGGAGCACTGAACTCCAGCTCCTGCTGGGAGCTGGCAGCAGGAGGCAATGAGGCCAGAGTTGCTATCACTGGATGCTGGTAGACAGAGTTGGGTAAAGGAACCAGGGCTTCAGGAGTCAAGATGATGCAGGAAATCTCTGTGGAGGTCACAACGGGATTGAAAAAAGAGGAAACTGACAATATAACAAGTCACTGCAAAAAGATCAACACAAAAATCAGTTTGAGAAAGATGATTGTTTAAATTCCTCTAATCCATGTCTTAATTTCTCAGAAAAAAAGAGTAATATTATATAACCAATTAAAATACGCTCTTTTTTAAGCTTAATTAATACAATTTTACATTTCTAAAATGAATGAATCTGTGAACATTACATTTCCATATTATTGATAGAAACTGTCAAGGACTCAAAGAAAGGAGTTAAGTAATAAATACGATATAAAAACAATAATTTGAACAGATTACATACCTCTCATACTGTTGAATGCATAAGTAAACATTCATCATCATAGAACCTGTGTCAAAATATTTAGTCTTCAATTGAATCAATTGAAGACTTTCTTATGTTTCTCAGGTTACTCCTCTTTCCTCACATGTATCTATAAATTTAATAAGACAGGGTAATTAATAAGATGGTGACTAATACTGTATACATGGAGAAAAAGTTAAAAAATCCAAGGAAGACAAAATTTTTCCCAGGTTTTCTCTCACAGCTTATATCTAACAAATATAATTTTTAAGCCAATATTAGACCAAAAGCACCATGCTTAGCAGCCACTGATGGCCCTGTTTCCTGAGAATTTATTAATTCTTTTTTGGAAATCACTTCTACATTAAGCTTTCAGAGCATTGTGTGGCATTATCCCACAGTTTAATAATATTGTAGTAATAATCACTGTAATAACCGACTGCAATTATTTCTTATGGTGTATTGTTATACATAGAACTAATTGGCATATAATTCTGTAAATTGATATTGATAGATGTTTAAATTCATATCTATAAACTGCCATAGTAATTTCCTATTTATCCCCTTTGCACTATTCGTGATTCACTGATCAGACATACATAGTGTCACTGTAGATGCTTATTCCTTATAAAAGAGTTTTCCAAAACATCATAAATCATCCTTTCTTCAGGGACTCTTTTCCAAGCTGAGAAATCTTCATTTATGTATTCTTTCCTCACACAGAAGGGTTCCAAACCCCTGACCATCCATGGTAACCTTTTCCCACTTGTGCTTTCTGCTATGGCATGGCCAAAACAATATATATAGTTCAAGGAGGTGGTGCTCTCTTCATTTACATGGTAGCATTTGTCCTTCTTTTTTTCTTTTTTTCTTTCCTTTTTGACTACTGCTATCTAGAGTAGTTATATTTTCAGAAAACCATCCACACAGACTCCAGGATCTCTTTTTTGAAAGGCAGCTAACTCAGTGCCCACTATGTTATGCACACACTTCGGATTCTCTCCCCACGTACAATTATTTTCACTTATTGTCAACTAGGTTTATCTGCCACATTCTGTCCGTGCATTCAGTACCTTCAGATCTGCTTCTCTGCAGTTTGAAATTTAACTTGTTATGAGTACATTTCTGTCATCTGAAGACTTTATCTCATTACTCATCCTTTTCTTCCATGCCCTTTATTTCATATTCATGTTGAACAGCATGCAACCCAGCATAGATCTTTGTGCTCTCTGTTGGTAACCTCCTTCAAAAAAGTAGTTAACTGCTTACTGAGGAGCAGGAATGAGCACAGGACACTCATTACTCTAATAATTAGGCTCCTTGGCAAAAGTGGAATATGAGTTTGGTAAATATATGGAATATAAGTTTGGTAAATCTGGTACCTCTCCTTATTTTCTGCAGTGTATTTGCCAAATCAGGTTTATCTTGCTCTTACCTGATCATTTGATGATCCTATCACCCAATGTGCCTTGAGTCAAAGATGAGAGATGTTCCTTCAGTGAAACAAGTCCTTGAAGCTATTTGCAAGACTAGCAAGAGAGAAGCAATTAGAATAAGATAGAAGCAATTTTTAAAATTATTATTAATTGCTTGTATATTTTTTAAAACCAATTTATTTTGAAATCTGAATGTTGCTAAATAACAAGTGCAACTACATGCCATATTAAGGATTTCAGGAGTTCATTAAAGTGATTTAAACTTTTCTTGTGTAAAAAAAGTCACAAGGACTGGCAAAATATCAGAGGCAAGAATAACACCCAGACTATTACTGTGAGAGTTGCTGCACTTGCTACAACTGACTGAAACGGGTTATTCTTAAGTATCCACCATAATAATATATTTAGCATCTTTAAAATACTTTTCTTTGGTTGAGAGGTAGTTTTGTGAGAAGTGCTGTGGAAATCTAAGGCACAGAAGAATCTTGTAAATGATCAGTGCTGGAACATAAGTAATGCAAGAAGGCTTTGAATTGTCTCACAGACAAATGATACTTCCTGCTGAGCTGACCCTTTCTCTGACACTATTTAAGTGGAATTTTTCCTGTTTATGATCTTTTATTTGTTCTATTGCACTTCAAAGTTGTGTTCTATATTTTCAGACAGCTCCAGAATCTTTCATCTTTGGGACCTTGTATGCCTTACTTAATTAAGTGATGTACAGATTTTAAGCTCTGGAGTTTGGACATAAAGGATAATGTTAAATGACATAGAGCTGATCTGAGATGTCATGTGATGTGGTGATTCTTATTTAGAACCTCATTAAACAATGTTCTGCCCCTAACTACCAACTTAAGATGACTTTTTCCTAACTCTGTTCACATCCAGGGAATTATTTCTTGTGATGTTGCATTAATTTTGCAGTAATTTATTTGAACTGTATATAGTCTATTATAGTATATTAAAAAATATACTCTGAATGCACAATACATTACCTACTACTATACATACATATGAACATATAGTCTGAATATATAAATAATATTACCATTATGGAAAAATAAAAGAAAACAAAATATTTTTCAACTTTCAAAAAAAATGTGCTTCTTTAAGGGAAAACCACAATGTATAGGGAAAGAATAATCTGTTTTAAATATATTTCTAATCCATTTCAACCTGAATCTGTTGGTATGAAGCACAGCAAATACAGACAGTGAAGGGAAAGAAAAATGAGTATCTACCATAGTCTGTGTGCCAGCAGAAAGTTGTTTACTCTTGATTTGTGAGTCATTGCTGCAATGATTCCTTAGTTATTTGGCCCTAAAATGTTAACCTGGAGGGTAACGTGTCTCTGTTAGACAAGTGAGCACACACAAAAGATGGGTTTTCAGAATTTCCCTTTGTGATACAGAAGATTATTTTAAAGAAAGAGTTTTAATGCTGCTTGAAAATAGAAATTCTTATCCAGTGTGATATTAAAATCCGATTACAATAATGCACATCCTGAATTTTATTGGAGAGTAAGGAAAATGATGAATTCTTAACGTTTTGTGATTAGGAATTGTTGTGCACTTAGCTGCAACATACAAATGAAGGCTGTTAATACTTCAGCATTAGGGAGATTTATTTTCAGCTGTCAAAAATCATCAGAACAACGTGTTCAGCTGACTTGGATGTGAAACTGAGTCTTTCCAAATTGCCTTGTAGGGGCTGTGGATCGAGTGTCTCAGTGTGTGGGCTTGCTTCCTCAGCTGGACTGCCTGTGAAACTGGGGAAGAGTTGCTCACCCTGCATCTAAAGTGCAGGGCAAAGGCTTGACATAAAATTGCTTGACTAAATACGAAGTTACATGTATTAGCTGGTCAAAGAGATGCCTCTTTTCTGATTCTGATTATGCTCAGGTATGGTAAAATTAGATAACTTCTCATGCTTGCCAAGAACAGAAAAATTTCAGGATATTCAGTCGTATTTTGTCAATGTAATCTTTCAGATTAGAATGGATTCTGGTGTTTTTTGGGGGTCAGAAATTAGTGCATGCTATCGTTTTGGACACTTTGAAATGTCAGTGTATGCATCTAGTTCTGTCTGCATATAACCCTGAATGCCTTATATGGCCCAAATTTTACTTTGGCCACCAAATAATTACTTGCCTTACCCTGTAGAATATTTGATTTACCATTAGAATCTTGAGTCACAGAGGTCACTCAGAGGTATAACTTATTCTCTCCATTTCTTCACTATGTCATCTTTCATATGGGACCAGTGGCAGAGGGTTATTGGAGAGACTGGTTAATGTTCACACATTGTTTGGAATGCATAACAAATGGATTTGCCAGGCTTTCTGTAGGCTGTAGATGGGATGATCAGGCGCATTCACTTGAGCTGCACTACAGGAGAATACTAAGTGTAACATCTTATATGCTAAAATTCACACAGGGAAAAAATACATACGTGGAAGAAATACAACTGCCTTCTCTAACAGGAAGCAATTTATTCACCTGATGTATTGGAAAATGATAGAAGACAGAAGGATGGTTGGGCTGAGGAAACAAGTCAGACAAGTATGGAAGCTGAATTAAAGTTAAAACAAAAAAAAAGTAGATGAGATGTTAAATGCAATCCAGCATTTGTGTCTGTAGAAACTGGCACTGACTCTAGAAGTTTCTGGTCAGCCACAGGCAACTGTGGCTACCCCAGCCTTACTGGGGGGCTAGTGTCTAATTGGTGGATCAGCCTAGAACTAGAGGTAGGAAGGCGTTCCACTTGTAAACAGGTTGCTGAAAAGTCAAGTTTAACAAGGTTGGGGGCATATGTGTGTGTGTGGGGGTGTGTGTGTATAGAACAGGACAGGAACAATTTCTTTCAGTATATAGTCAAAGGCAGATGATTAATGATTTAGGATTCTTTTCACACTGCAGTAAAAATTAATTAAAGATGTGCTGCCTTTAGGCAGTTCTGTGCTTACAATGATAAATATGGAAATGTGCTGCATTTTGCAGAATGAAAACCATTGTCTTTAAAACACATAGAAATTAATTGTATCCATATCGGTTTTTATGTAAACTCTGAAATTAAACTGTTAAAGGATCAGTTGAATTTCTCTCTATGATTAAAGAAAAGCAATACTGGTGGTAACATGTTCAATAGCAATTACATTTTCTCAGTTAAGAAAGAATTGGAAAGAAAAGATTTTTGTTATCTGTGGACATAAAAGCAAGTGGAGAAGGATCAACAAATACCTTAGGTAGCTAAATATATTACAATTATGGTGAATGTTTGGAAAGGTATAAGGTTCTCTTCTCCTCTTCTCCTCCTCTGACTGTCCTCTCAGATCAACTTCTGCCATGCTGCCAGAAGTGACTAGTTTAAAAAGTGCCTTTCATCTGCTTTCTGCTTGCTCACCTGTCCTTCAGTCTCCTAAAGCCTGCTGCAGTTTATAATGGTGATAAAGTAATTCATAAAAAAAAAAAGAAAAAAAAAGAAAAAAGAGTATATAGAAATTCCTCTTCATTAGAAACCTGAGTATGTCACAGCTATTCATACTGAAAAACAGTTTAATACTGATTTATTGTTGAGTGAGTATGTGTAGGGCTGTGTATGACACATCCACTAGAGAATTTAATTGGCTAAATGAGAGTAGAAATATTCTGAGGAACATTTCTTATTCCCTTAGGAATCTGATGATAAAGGGAAGAAAAAGGAAAGAAGAATGTAACTGAGAGCTAAGCACGTAACTGCTTGCCAGTGTGAAAACAGAATTGTCTGAGGAAACTGAAATATCAGCAGTGATTGGGGAGCTGCCTCAGTGCCCTCCTGCAGCTAGACCCCTATTCTGAGTGAATTATCTCTATGGCCTTGCAGTGTCTACCAGAAGAGACTTGCACAGCAATACCAAGGTAGTGCAGCATCCCTGGCATCAGAGGCACTGCCAGCTGCAGAAACAGTCCAGCCTGCCCGCTTGAGAATGAAGACATAGGTAAGATATGGAGGGTAAGATGTACTGAGTTCAAGCAAATAAAGCAAAACACAGCTACCTTTTTTTGGCATTACAGAAAATTCTCCCGTGATATGGGTAAAGATGATATGGAACTAAAAATTATAGAAAACTGGCAGATGACTTTTAGCACCTCTGAGGATGAGTGTTTTGATGTGGGCGTAATGTGCTAATGAATTAGCCTTTCAAATTCAAATGGAGCAAATCTGACACATTCTAGTCCTGCTGCATAAAAGTATTTGCTAAGGCCTAAAAACTATCAGATACTAGCAAACTATGACATGAGTGGAAAACTCTGCTTGGGTAATAGCAAGGAGTTTTGGGGTACAGGCTTCAGAAGTGACAGTAAGGAAAATACATATAGGCTTGCACGCTTTAAGGTCATGCCCATATTTCAAATGGTGTTGATGGCTGGACAGAAAAATGAAACCAGCTAGAAAGATGGGAACATAAGTCAAACCTGTTCTTGAAGAGTGCCCAGAACTACATTATAGCAGGTTTATGACCTGATCTATCTATATCTAATCTATCTATCTATCTATCTATCTATCTATCTATCTATCTATCTATCTATATCTATATACCGATATACTTGATAAGGTAGATGCACTTGAAATACATTCGTGGCTGCATAAAAGATTTTCCCTCTCCCTTCAGAGTAGGGCCAGGTCTGTCATTCAGAATCTTAGAAGCCAAATACTCTTCAGTGGGTGAAGACATTAAATATAAATTCTGAAATATTAAAATTAGTAAAGATTTTTCTTAGTGCAAGTGGAAAAAAAAATAAATTCTGGAAAGTTATCTGAGGTAGTGATGGAGCCCTTTTCAGCGGGGGTCTGGGGAGGATGCTTGGTCCAGCATTCATCATCCTCAATTCCTGCCTGCAGCTACGCAGGGCTGTCAGCTAGAGCTTAACAAGAAGTTTTCCTGTGCCCACTCTGCGCTTTATGGCTCCTTCAGTTTCCTCTCTGCCTTCACACAGCCCTGATGTAAACCAGAGCACCGAGACGATGGAGGTTAAAACAGAAACTGCTCTTAAAAATGAAGAAGTGAGAGGCATTATTGGCTATAACTGTTTAAAGTGGCAAGGGAACTGTGAATTGTCTTAAATGGCCAGCAGCAGCTCGACCTCTTGGAGGCAGGGGAATGAGAGAGTGTTTGCACTTACAGGCAGTAATTACAGCTGCTGCTCATTCCCCACTCTAGAGAAATTAAGCTGCTCCTGATTTAAGCTACAGTTCCATGGTACAAAGTGCTGTATCTCAGTGCCTGTTGACTTTTATTTTTTCTCCTTCCCTCATGCCTGCCTGCCCTGCTTTGTGCTGTGTCAGCACGGGGCTGTGCTGTCTGGTCGCTGGGCTGGGAATCGGGGAGCTAATCTGATTTTAGAAAAACACAACAAAACCCATTACTGCCATGCCTAAAAACCCTGTGATGTGAGGAGTGAAGGTGGAGGGTACAGGATGAAATTACTGCAGCATCCCTTTTGGTGTCAGGAAATTTGGGCTTACGATGCGTGCCTAACGGAGCCTTCCTGCGTGCTGCACGGAGATAATGCAGTCACAGAACAAGAGGTGTAAAAAAGCACGACTATCCATCAATTCCACCCTTCTGCTAGGCACACTGTCACCAAACATTAATGATATCTTACTGTTACTCAGCTGCAAACCTCCGACAGTGCTCTGCCATAAAAAAGTACAAATCTTATTAGGAAAAAAGCATTACCTTTTATATTTTTCCTTACAGAGGAAATATTTCGCAGCTGCGTCCATTGCTAACAGAAACACTGTTATTTCAGCAAACAGTTTATAAACGTTAAAAGAAACTGAGTGAGGTTTATGTGATTTAAACACACTTTTCATTACTTGTTAACGGGATTTATCTCCTGCATACTACTTCAAATATCCCTCTTGAACACACTTTCCTCAGGGTTTTGTGTCTTGAAAAAAAAAGAAAAAAACCCTCTACATAAGCTGTTTTTTTCTCAAAAAAATCAACAAGACCTGATGTCAATTGCAGGACTAAGCACCTGTACAAACATTGTACAATATGCTAAAAAACATCTTCAATTAACGAATAAGTTAGACTATTATTTGTCATGAATATTTCAGTTATAAATGTCTTTAAATTTACTCTAATTAAAAGGCATACTAAGAAGAAAGGGGCTATAACTTTATTTCCCTTTGAGTGGCCTCATCATGCATTCCAGCAGCATATTATTTCTTTTCCTGACACAAATATGATGTTTGCTGGTGTCAGTTAGTGCCAATATATAGACAAATGCTTGTGGGCTGAGAGGTTAATATACCATACGTCGTGCTTTTGCAATGACAAGCTAAATTTGCAGCTGTCTTCTTTATAGTTACAATGACATGTTTATCTTGTCCAAAGACAGGAAAAACCCCAAACATTAATTATTTCATTGGCAGATTAATTTTAATTAACTATTAATTTTAAAGCACACAATCCTCATCCTTTTATTTTCACTCTGTTGCACCTCTTTAATTTTTTACTCTTCAAGGGGACAGGGTAAGAGAAGTCAATAATAATTGATTGAATAAATTGTCCTGTAAGAATTCCACAGAATAACAATCTTGAGAAATACTCCTCCAGGCTGAGGTTTAGTGAGCTGTGTCCTCCGAAAAGTTTTCAGTGATCTCTTTAGGATGCACAGGAGCATCTCTGTAGAAGGAAAGATGACAAATACACTGACCTCAGTATAAATGCTCTAAGTTGAAGGCTTGAAAATCATGATAAAAAGGAATGTTTGCTGGTGAAGAACAGGAAGGAATGGAAAGTTTTGCTTGTCTGAGAAGATGAAATTCAGTGGCTGATAAGACCTAAAATGATTACAGTCAAGAGAAACCAGTTAAATAGATTTGTGTCCCATGGAATATGTAAAGTGTATTGTGTAAATTCTGGTTTATAGTAGTCACAAAAAGTACCTTTACAGTCATTCCTGTGAAAAAATGTAAATCAAATTGGAGGTTGTTGGTGGATTGACTAGTTTGAGGTATTTTTCAGTGTTCAAACATAATCAAGCACTGTAAGAAAAAGAAGAAAGCCTCTATGAAAACAAAATTAATTGATAATGTAACTTTTGACCTTGTTGATAGGTCAAAAAACCCTGAGATGGGTTTTCCATAGCTGTAGTGTTTTAAAAACAAAACAGAAATAACACATTGAAACCCCCCAGTATTAGGGTTGCAAAGTCAAGCACTCAGAAGATAAAAAAATGCCAGTTTAGGTTCCCATCTCCATCTTATTTTGTCCCTATCTGTCTGCTTATATTATTAGCCAGCTTTGATAACATACAAAAATTCTATATGCTGTTACATTATTTTGGCATATGTAAACACCTTTTTTTTTTTCCTACTTTTTTTTTTTTTTCCCTTTGATAGAAGGAAAATACTGTTAAAATGTCCTTGTTTCTGTAAAAATATTCTAGGCAGGCTGTTTGTAAAGCTCCAGAATGACATTCACAACTATATCAGATCTTGCTGTTTCTGAGCAAGTTACCACTGCAGGTCTTTCTGCACTGGCATAGTCCTCTCTGGGTTATCTGAGCCTTGCTCTCCATCTCTGCCCTATCATCTATCTATCTATCTATCTATCTATCTATCTATCTATCTATCTATCTATCTATCTATCTATCTATCTATCTTTCTATCTATCTTTCTATCTATCTATCTATCTATCTATCTATCTATCTATCTATCTATCTATCATCATCTATCGATCAATCTATCATCTATCTATCTATCTATCTATCTATCTATCTATCTATCTATCATCTATCTATCTATCTATCTATCTATCCATCGATCTATCTTTCTATCTATCTATCTATCTATCTATCTATCTATCTATCTATCTATCTATCTATCATCTATCTATCTATCCATCGATCTATCTATCTACCTATCTATCCATCCATCCCTATATCTGTTTTATCTAGTTTATCTGAGCCTTGTTCTCCACCTGTGCCCTACAAATTCTGTTCAGTGATTTTCCTTTTTCAGCTCAGGTTTTCTAACTGGCTGCTCTTTCTGGAGTTACCAGCATGTTTTGCAGACAGTGCCTGGTTAAACTCTTGGCTTTGCTTGAATAAGTTTAGAGATGTAAATCTACAACAGTATTACCCAGGCAATTAGTAGTTAAACTGTTGAAGACAGAGATTGGTACAAAAAATGAGAATACAGCAGAAATTGTAATGGGTTTAGTTAAAGGGGGAATATTATTAATGAAATTCTTCCAGGACCAGTCTAGTGACGGATGTAATGTAAAATTGTCATTAATAATGTCCTCACAAAGTTGAACTTGGACACAGGGAAAATTCTCCAAGGCTCTTCTGTGGAGCATGGGTGAGATTTAGTCCGGGATAGGTTACTGAAGGTTATTTCTAGGTTATTTGTGCAGTAGCTTGTTGAAGGCAGTGTAGAGAACAGGTCACCTGCAGAGGCCATGGCACCCAGGTGAACTGTTCAGCATCACCGTTCAGCACAGGGAGGGAGCTGAGCTGCAGCAGGAGGCTGATCCTCCCCCTGTGGGGAAGAATTACCCTGTTTGTTAGACACTGAAAACCCTACACCCAGGCCTGTTCTAGCCCTTGTTCACAAGCTGAAAACAAGGCTTGAGCACTGCCTGTGAAACCTGCCAGCCCCCTCTGGAGACTCTGCTCGAGTCCATAGAAAATTTAAATGTGCTTGAAAGGACTTGCCTAAAGCCAAGGTATTTCAAGTATTCTACTTCTTCGGTCTTTAGAGGATGCTTTTTGCAGTAAGTATCCTTTTGTTCTCACAAAATACATTTGTAGGACAATATCTAACGCTCAGTTTCACCAGTAATCACCTGACCCTTCCCAGGGTGCTGGGTACCTGTTTAAACACTAACCTTTTTCCTCACAAGTTAACCTAATTAGAGAAGAGAATGAGAAAGTGCCCTCAGCATCTCACCTTCAAGTTTCATCCTCCTTTTTTTCTGAACTTACCTTGTTTAAAAAAAAAACCTGAAAAACAACTCCTCCCTCTCCCCAATAATTGTGACAATCCAGCTGAAAATCAATAGTAAAACACTGACTTTCAGCAATAAAAAGACACTGAGGATTAACAAATGATAATTGTCTCATATTTATTTATCATTATCTCTCCCACTCGCTTTCCCTTATTCCTGCTTCCCTGTGGCTACAGTCAGACTGTACCATTGATATATACACTGATCTCACTGGTTCATTTTTGTAAAATACCCAGATTTTTCTCTCTGAAGGGAGCCAGTTCAAGCTTCTAGTGCAATTCTGGATGGAAAATACCAGTCTGTCTATTCTGGAAAGCACCCTATGCTGGTATGTATAACAAGGTCCATTTTCTACAGCAGTCTGATCACATGGTCACACATTTTCTAGAAGGATTTGGAGCAGGTCAGAGAAGAATATCAGGATCAGTAGATTGATGTCAAAATGATGTCAGAGACAAAGAGATATGTACTGTAAGGCAGTGAAGTTGGGAAGAAAATTCCAGCAAAAGTAGTGCAGGTAAGAAAAATAATGACTTCTCTTCTGAAGACTGACCAGTTTGTGACCAGCATGGTCTTGTGGATGGTATGATATACATGTTTTTTGTCTTCTAACTCCCTGGCTCCAGTGTATGCATGCTCTACTTTCCTAAATAGTCATTATTCAGTCTGAACAAAAAGCATTTATTAGTTTAGCTGATGAGAACCAATTAACAAAAGAACTTGTACGTTAATTTGACTGCTTAATTTTGAACTCTGACCCTGATCTTGCATGAACTTAATTGAAAGAAAAACAAGCATCTATAGTGAAGGCAGTAAGTAAAAGCAGAGCACATTGTGAAGTACATATGGGTTGCAAGGAAATGTGCTATCACCACCTATATTCAAATAAGATGTGTGCTGTTAGCTGATAGAACATTTTTTCAGCTGTTCAGTTTACAGAATTGCTTTCCCAGCAGCTGTCACCAAATTAGGGTCTTGAGCTAGTCTCAGCCTGAGCAGAGCCTAGCAGCTTGGCAGGAATCACAGATGAGCAGCCATTGGTTTGCTCTGTGCAAATGAATGGCAGAGAACTCGGGGGGTTAGCCCTAAATGCAGCAGTTAATTTGAGAAAGATATTTAAAAAAAATATTTGAACAACACACTAGTTCAAAACAATAGACACTGAAGTAGGAAATCTGTAGATAAATGATGCATTCAACACGAAAGATCTAAAGTTTTATTTTCTTAGAATTATTGATATTTCCCACATCAAAACTGCAGCTTCATAATCCTTAGGATTTGAGAGTAGGAACAAAAATGAGAGAAAACGAATGCTGTAAAAAGTTTGAGTTAGTCATTTTATTTACCACGTGGGAATTCCAAATGTAGATATTTTGGATAGAAATATAGGAGCATACAGTGGGTTTTTTTAGTATATTTGGTTGGTTGATTTTTTGGTGTTTTTTTGTTTTGTTTTGTAGGCTGCAAGGGGGGAATGCGACCAAGTATTCACTGTCTAGGATTAATGATAACTACTGTAAGAAGTATAAATAAAACAGTATTCTTTTTAATATCTGGTAAGAGCAGTAGCTCAAATACTTAGCTTTTTAAGACTTTCCCTTGGAGGAATTCTTCTGACTTTTAGATAAAGTAAATTAGTTGCTTTTTCCAACCTTTTTGATTTTTCATTTATTTCTCCAACCACACTAAAGTTTCAATGTTCCAAGGGGAAGGGGTTGGGAGAAAGTGAGGGTCCAATCAGCTGTTCAAACATACATCAGAATATGCTTTAGAGAAATGAGGAATCCTTAATCCTTCTCTCTAAAATGATGAAACATTTCAGATAAAGCTTGATGACATATGAGAGAAAAAAAATTAGCTTTTGAATATGTGCCTTGAAACTGAGATTAGCATTTTTTTTTTGAAAAAAAATCGATAAAAAAAAAAGCCTGGAAGGTTTAAAATTTACATATGTGCAAACAGTAAGAAATACAAGGAAATCAAAAGCAGCTTCGGCAATGAAGAGCTGAGAACTGGTGAAGAACAGCATTTCAGTTCCCTGCACAAATCAATATGCCCATATTTCTGACTGCATAATTACAAAATACATTATGTTTTAAATTGAACATTTACCAAAATTGATGGGAAAATTACCAGAGTAGTTGGACATCCTTAAAATGTGTTGGTGATGATCATTGCAAGGATTTTGCTGGCAGACATTCCTTATTACCAGAGCTGTAATGCTGCATTTTCTAGAAGGCCATTAAAAGAGAGATTTTATATGTTGAGCTTTGAAAGAATATGAATGCTGTGCTATGTTAGTGGAGAAGCTGTGCAGAAAATGTGATGCCAAATTAAGCTCTGCAGAGTTTGCAAAGTTTCAGCTCAGCTGAAATATTTCGTGCCACACTTGCAGTAGGAAGCTTTTATGGGAGAATTTTGTTAGAGTTGGTTGCACTGGTTTTTTTTCTGTTTCCTTAACAGCCTGCTGGTTTTAACAGGTGTACTGGTTTACGTGGCAAGGGTTTGGTGGTGGGAGGGCTACAGTAGGGATGTCTGAGAAGCTGCTAGAAGCTCTGTTTGTGTCTGATGGGACCAATCCATGTTGGAGAAGCATCTACTGAGGGGGGTTTCCATGCTGCAGCAGAGGAAGAGTGTGAGGAGGAAGGAGCAGAAGAGATGGTGTGTAATGGACTGACTGCAGTCCCTGTTCCCCATCCCCCTGTGCCACTGAGGAGGAGCAGGCAGAGAAAATTTGGAGTGAAGCTGAGTCTGGGAAGAAGCAAGGGTTGTGTGTGTGTGAAGTTATTTGCAGATTTTATTTCTCACTACCCTACTCTGATTTGATTGGTAATAAATTAAATTAATTTTCCCCAACTGAGGCTCTTCTGCCTTTAAGGTTATTGCTGAGTGATCTCTCCCTGTCCTTACCTTGACCCCTGACACTTTCATTATATTAGATATACTAATCTAATCTCTCTCTCTCTATATATAGATCTACCTGTTGCAGCTGAGGAGGGGAAATCATAGAGCAGCTTTGGTGAGCACCTGACGTCCAGCCAGGGTCAACCCACCACAGAAGACAGCTGGACACAGAGAACTTCAAAGACCTACTTCACAGTTAGACTGTGTCTCTTGGTTTTCTTATTTTCAGGGCAGCCTGAGTCTACTGACTTCATTGAATATATACTAAATAAGCCATTTGGCTTGATTATTATTATTATTTTTTAACAAAGCAATGAACTGCACAAATATTCATTTTCTTTCAGAGAGTGTTTTAGAGTAAAACCACGGGGAAATCTTTTTCTCCTGTTAAATTGTTGTTAAAGCCAGTAAGATAATAGGATACCCACTCAGTAGGTGTGAGCACATATACAGTTTGTTGTGTTAAGATGCTTGCTTTCTTTGTGGACATAAAAGGTCAAGAGAAAAACACTAGTGAACGTGAATAGCAAAATAAAAGACTGAAATATGTGCATTCTGACTTTTCCCCGGTTCTGACAAGTGAATTTTGAGGCTTGGTAATTACAGTTGTGCACAGGAAGGTTGTTGAGCTCCCATAAGTGAAAATAGATGGATTTTCCATAGTTCCATATATCTATGTTTATCTACATTTTCTCTTTTTTCCCATTCAGAGGTCTTATCTAGAAAACTGTCAGCACTTGTCTTGGGATATCTGAACAGCCTGAAGTCATTCCAGGAACCTGATACCTGTGCCTGAGGTGATATGGGCAGATCAATGGAAGGAGACTGTGTGCAATGACCCAGATGCACCCTGGATAAATCAACCTCACTAAACACATACCACACTTCTCAGGCAGATTTCCACCTGTGAAATCCTGGAAAGAAATATGGAACTCTGATTTTCCACCCTGCACAGATGTATTAAAATGGAAAAGAAGCCCTGAATGTATTTTACTTTTTGTTTTTAACTAAATATTCCAGTAATATTCAGTTTTTTTTCCAGCAGCTAAGAAGAAATATGAAGATTGTTTTATTGTTAACAATGCTATATATTAAAATATTTAATATCGAAATATATCAATGCTATATATCAAAATATTTCCCTTTCTATAATTCTTTGATATCCTAGGGCTAAAAGTTTTTCTGTAATGAGGCATTATTATCCTTCATACTTAAAATTTCTGCACTATTTCATGGTTCTAATTATGAGAAAAGTAAGACAAAGTTGTTACTAGAGTGATTAACCAGTAATTCTATTCATTGGGGGTTTGTTTCTTTACTGTAAATTACAGGTTAGTTTGTGTCAGACTGCAATCAAATATCCAGCTCTAGAAAACAAAATTCATTTAACAGCTGTACAACTCTTTATTTTAGTTGTAATACATGTCTTCCTTTTTATTTATCCTGATAATTTCCTCTCTTTCTGTTTCCATTTTGTTACTCTATGGAGATGCAATGCCTGTCAGAGCAGAAGAGTTTCCAGTCTCTTACAGGATGGATTCAGAGGCGTGTTGTACTCTCCAGAAGTGCAGTAGGTAACTCAGTTTTGGTTTGGTGGTTGGTTTTTTGTTTTTTGTTTTTTTTTTTTCCCTTAATAGGCTGTGAGCTGAAAAGGACACTTCATGTTACTGAAATAGTCTATCTGACAAATTATGCTCTTTAATTCTACTTCAGAAACTGTCTTTTACATTAACTAAACATCACCCCCCTCCCCGACCCTACTTGACATTTAAAGCTTAAGCAACTAGAGCTTACTTCTAACAGTTCCCCTTCAGCATAAATTAAAATGAAGGGTGTTGAACAAAATCATCCAGTATCAAACAGTGCAGTCGTCAGGGATTTTTGAAATACTGTTCATGTGAAAATAGAGGAATTAAGTTAAAAAATAACCCAAAGAACTATGCAAACTTGCAATATTAGCAGAATGTCATGTAATTTGTCAGAGACATCACCTTGTGTATTGTTGTACCTATATACACATATACATATATAAATATATATATATTTATATACAGGAACACATACATAGGCCTAGAATGTTCCTAAACAAGGGATGTCTTCTGCTTTCATGATTTACGAAGGTTTTATTTCATGGGGATTATCTCATGCTTTAGTTGGCTCATTTAGACCTGGTACTGTGAGCTTTCTCAGCAGCAGTATCCTGAAATTTTAACTTCTGTAAGGTGTAGTTATGCAACAGCTTTTATTTAAATTTCTTATTTGTACATTTAAATATTTAGCACAAAGGTTGCTTCTCACAGTAGCTTGCAAAGTCAGTGGTGTGAACTCTTCAGATTTTATTATCCAGGCTCACTCCACAAACAATTTTACCCTCTAGCTGGGGATGACAAATCATCAAAACCTTTTTTTTTTTTTTTTGTGATGAAAATGAATAAATGACAAATGAACTAATGGAAACTATTTCTATGACATTTGTACTTCCAGCAGATGGGAACCCCTGAGCATTGACCTTCCTGTAAGGGGCTTAAGCAGAAGACCAACTGATACGCTGCTTGCATCTGATGTGAGTTACGTGCGTAGGAGCAAATGAAGCTCCTGCTAGAGATTAAAAATATTTTTCAGAGAATAGAAAAACAATGGAATATTCAAAATTAGTCAGATGTTTTTCATAAATTTGATCCTGAAAATGCTACAATAACTGGACCTGCCTGAATAAATCAGATATCAATCTAGTAGTTTAATTTATATATTATTTTTTGTGCAGCAATGCACTATTTGTAAAGATGCTGTCCTGTGTGAGTCAGTCTTGAAGTCCTGAAAGAATATTAGAGAAACACCTAGGGTGCTTACTGGTATGGTGTACACAGTTTGACAGTTACAGGACTAATTCAGTGAAGTACTTAATCATGTGCTTAACTTTAAACACTGCTTAAATCTCATCAACTTTAATGGGACTTAATTATGTATGCAAGCACCCTCAAAAAATAAGATCATTTCCTGTAAATAAATTATTTTTTTAAAAGAGTACTGTATAAAAAAGATTAAACTGTAAGTTTCCAACTACAGTACAGTGCCTGTCTAGAAAATGAAGTGTTTTAAAGTCACTTTAGCTGGCTTGCTTTAGGAGTAGCAAAAGTGGTGAGTGTTTATCTATTTTATTCTTCTGTCATATAGGTGAACAGAAAGCAGTGGTGAATATGAAGCACTGCTCTCCACTTTAAGTGTGTGGAGCTCCAGTGGCTCTGGGGAGTGTTGCAAGGGATGAATTTGGTCCAGTATTGGCAGAATACTTGTTCTGCCTGCATGCAACAGCACCATTTACTGTATTAAATAGAAATTAAATAAATTAATTTAGTGTATTAAATAGACCATTTAGGCAGCACACTTTGAATATTTTGAGATCCATAGGAAATGATGGTGAAGCACATAAGGTAAATTGCTCCCTGGAATTAATGGTCTGATTGATTGTTGTCTCCAAGATTAAAAATGAGCAGGAAGTTTTTGAATCAGAAATTTCAGAGGACAACTGTGAGTGTCGATAAGCACCCTGAATACACTATCTAGATGGAGCACTGGTTTGATCTGGCATGTCAATTCCTGTGCTCCTGCAAACAGCTTTTCAGAACACAAATACCAACAGGAATTAGAACTCAAGCAGAGGTTAGAACAAATTAATTTTATTTTACGTTCTTGTCATTTGAGAATATAAAAAAATGGAATGATCAATTTTTTTGGTAGAATGCATACATATTAATGCATAATTCCAATACATTTAAGAAGCCACAAATGACTTCAGCCTTCTACCTTTCTGGGGCTGTGCTAATACAGCTGATTCCAGAGCAAGACCAACAGTTGCTGATGATTTAGAAAAGAAATGCAGACTCCAGGTATATTTGAAGCTGAGCTTATTTTATTTACTATACTTCAGTGTCAAATTGAATGAAGATTCTGTTTTCAACATTGATTTTTTTTTTCTGATCCAAGGGGCAACTGCAGAACCTTGCAAGCATGTAATTTATGGACACTCATGCTTTTATTAAAGACCAATGAAATGCTCAGTTTTTAATATTGGGAATAAACAGATTGATGAAACTTATCCTACATAGGAGGAAAGTGCAAGATAGATGGTCTTTTAAGATATCCTTCAAGGGATGTGACATTTGCTTTTCCTTGTTCTTTACCATAGGACAAGAAATCCTACTCCAGAAGGAAACGTTCTGAGGAGCTCTAAGAATCAAGGGTATGGTTAAAAGTTGCCCTTAGTGGTTATCTGTGGAATATGCTTACCTAGGAGGTGTCTCTAATTGCTATAATACTGGGAGAAGATTTTCTGTTTAATTTGATTATCCTTTCATCAGAGAGTCCACTAGGAAACTTGCTTTTAAAGGGAGCAAATGTGGAACTTTTAAAAGAACTGAAAGAAAAACTCAGGTTTTCACTAGCCTGCTCTACTTATTTAAGCAAGAAATTAACCCTGTTTAAAACCTGAAATAATAATAATGTGTCCCTTGCTTTTCATCCAGACCAGTAGAAGGGTAGTGTGAGGAGCTGAGCTTCTTTCAGGTTTTCCCTAATCTGTACCAGAGGAGTAACTCCTGCTATTTAATTAATGCCTCTATGTTTAGCATTGCTGGATTTGTGCACTCTGATGGTCCCAGGGTGTTCAGATAGAACAGAGTTGTATTTCTGTCACAAAGATCACAAGATAGAATTTTATGCATGCTTTCTGCAAACAGAGGAATGGGTGATATGTGATCTGGAATAATGGCTCTATGGAAAAAAAGCTCTTCAAAATTTTGGAATCTTTTTGAACTGACAAAGTGGATTTTTCAAAGCTTTGTCTCATACAATTGTCTTATTTTTTTTTCCAGCTTTGCTAACTTTCTACTTAATATCGTTGTTGCATGGCATCATAGTATGAGCTTTAACTCTGGAAAATGAAAGTCAGTGGGAGGAATGGATACAAGAAGTAAGTGCTCTTAGGGAGTGGGAGCAACTGCAAAAAAGGAACATTAAAAGCGAGTAATTTGTATTTAAATACCAAGTAAGAATACTTCATCTGCTTTCCATTCATTCTCAGAAAACATCTTCCTTGATATATTGCTCAATATTTAGTGCTATATAGTTTGCAGATGAATTAATTCCTCCATTTCAAGGTACTAGGATGTTAAGCAGGACTTAGGCAGTTTGTTTTACACTTGAACCATTGAGCTGCCAGTAACACCTCCTGATTAAACACACATCTGTACATTTATTAAAGGTCGCTCATTGACTGATGTGGTTAATTGTTAATTTGTAATGCTCTTCGGGAGCAGGGTTCCTGAAATGTGATGTGTTCATCATGGGTTGTGGCTTTTGAAGTGTCCCTGTCACAGTGGTGGCAGAGTTGTGTGTCAGCATTGCTGCTCCAGCGTGGGCAGACCTCACAGCACACACTGGGTGATGACTGGATCACAGTCAGAAATTCCTGTTTCCATATGAGCTCAACTGAAAACTGCAGCCTGTGCATGCAGCCAGACCCAGGGGGGGCTGGATACCCCTGAAGACCACGCACAACCCTCAGAGACAATATGGGGCGCGAGTGGCACTGCCAGGAGGGGGGTGTGGTGCTGTCCCTTTGTAGTTGGGTGATCTGGTTCTTTTGCCATCTTATCTTTGTGTGGGTTTCAGATTTTTTTTTTCCTGGCTGGGTGGAAATCCTTCACTCTTCTGGTAGTCAGAAAGGGTCTGATTACTAGGTGGTGCTTGCATGCAGTAGAAAACTTTGAAACAGCCTTAAAAAGGAAAACTTGAAAAATTCTTACTTTCGAATCATAGGGCCCATGAGTTGCCCAGTGAGGCAACATGTTGCTTAGTGGATCTCAATATGTATCTGGATTCCATGAGAACAGAAAATCTGAAATTACTGACATATGATTTGAATATACTGTGAAGATGTCTCCTACTAGTCCATGGTAAAATTTGAGGGGAATTGTGAAATGCAGCAGCATAACCATGCAGAGCTGTGAGTCAGGATTTCCCTCTGAAATGATGGGTTATGACAAAAAATACTGTAGGAAAGGATGTCAGAGAAGGCTTGCTGATAAAATGCCACCTTTCATATTTAGCTTTTCCTCACCTTGTCCTAATTCACATACCATAGTATTTACTGTTTACTGTGGCTTAAGCATTCAGTCTCAAAAAAAAAAGTAAATTTTGAAATCCTTTGTATCTACAGACATGTTAATTGATAGTTGCAGATGCTTTTTTTAAATTATTTTTCTTTGATACAGTAGAGCTTAACTTGTCTTCCTTTCT
This sequence comes from Ceyx melanurus, assembly GCA_024611195.1. Classification (NCBI taxonomy): domain Eukaryota; kingdom Metazoa; phylum Chordata; class Aves; order Coraciiformes; family Alcedinidae; genus Ceyx; species Ceyx melanurus. The sequence goes on along the minus strand of JANHGL010005092.1, from coordinate 30,110 downwards.
GGAAAGAAAGTTAATCCTTTGTGTGAACTAACAATAGAAAATAGAAAGACAGGTAATTATTTCCCAAAACATGAACTGATTTATGTGAAACTGAACATCTATGGACTAGAATATATCAAATTTAGAGGCTGCTGCTGAAAATTATGGATGTACAGTAAATCAGTACCTCAAGGGCACACAAAGCCTCAAAAACTCTAAGTGCTGTCCATTTTACCCGTAACAATCTGCTATAAATGATTTTGTGAGATATAGCTGTATTTTGGAATGTGGGAAGAATAAGTAATGCCTGGCATTACTTACTGGCTATGTACAGTGCAGAATTCTTCATCAATTACTTTAATAGGGAGGAAGGTAATCCTTTGTGAAAAGACTCTCATTTATAACAGTGAAATGGTTAAAATGTTACAAAGTGGATGATTATTCTTAATTTTTTTATTACTCTAATTTGGCAGCTCTGTTACCTATCAAATCCGTACGCAAAAGACAAGTGGCCAGATTATTAAATATAAACTCCAAGAGGATAAGAGGAGCCCACAGCTCCTTAGATGACTACCAGGGCTAGAATAGATCTCAATTAGTGAGCAAGAAGCTTTCTCAGGGTTTTCCAGATGCTGAGTTGTACAGAACGTGAACTCAGTGAGGATTAAGGACAAGTTTTGCAAACGGCTTTAGGAGTGGGAACAACATATTCTGAAATGTCACTTTCTCCTGGATCTAGCAGTCTGTGTGAAGTTGGAATTCACAGCTTCAAGCAGGACTTAAGAATTGTTCTTTTGGGTGCCAAGAAACGATTGGCATTTTTCCTGTAATGTGTGGTGCAAAGCAGCAGAAATAGTCTTTGGGAAACCTTATGGTAGGGATAAAACATGAAGTAACTTCTATGATAAGCTTTAAAACTGGAATCATGTTAAATGGTTGTTATATCAGGAAGGAGAGAAAATTAATCTGTACCTATTGATTAAAGTCTCTGCAGATACAAAAAAAAGCATTATAAATGTAACTTATATACGTTTTATATATATATACACACACTTTATATATATATATTAAAAAAACCTTTTTCCTGTGAAATTACAGGAATCTACATTCAGCTAGCATAGAGTGATTTATGCTTATGGTAACAAGAAATCTTGAGGCAGAAACTAATTTTCTGCATCCACTGAACTTGCATTCATGTGAAAAAAAAAAATCTAATGATTGTGATAGAACTACCTGTGGGAGTAAAATTTACTGCAGAGTATGGAATGTCTAAGAAGGTTTCACATATGCTGTGTAATATTAAGCAGGTGTTATGCAATGCAGGCTCATCCTGTGGTGTCAAACCTGACCCTGCACCTCACATGGCTGTGTGTGGGGAGGGGAGCCTTTTTTTTTTTCCACACAGCCTAAGAGATCTGTAAAGGTGAATTTTAATCCTTCTCCTCTCCTGGTGCAGCTGACAGAGCCCTGGCCACAGCAGAGCTAATGGTACCCCTGTTAAGTCACAGGTAGGGTTGTGGGACATCAGCTGGTGTGACACTATGCTAAGTAAATGTGTATTCCCTGCTCATTGTTATCTACATAATTTAAAAAATATTAAATATTATAAAGTTACCAGCAATGAGAATGTTGTCTAGGTTGGGTTTTTTTGTTGTTGGGTTGTTGTTTTTTTTTTTGTGTGCATTCCCTCTGGAAAACTTTTTGAACAGATCTAAGTAAAAATCCAATTAGAGGATTTATGAGAAAGCGCAAAGAGAAATTAATACTTCTCAGGCCTTTAAACTTGGTGATAGTATTTTTTCTGGAGCAATAAAAGTATGATGACGTATCATAAAAGAAAGAAAAGGAATAAAGAGAAGCAGAAATTCCTGTTTTTAAGGCTAGTTTTTTCACCTCAGAGGAGCATTGTGACTGAACCTTCATAATGTCCTGTGTGGTGAGGTTTGGTCCAAGGGCTCATATTAAAGGCAGTCTGTAGTAAAATCACAGACCATGCAGTGTGCTGATGCTGGTTTGATTTCACACAATCTCAGAATGACAGGGGTTGGAAGGGACCTAGAAGAGCATCGTAAGTAAATACCTTTAGATATATAGAATGAAATATGCAGATGTATTTGCCTTAAAAACAATGTTTCTGAATATGACATTAAAAATCTTATTTTTCTTCATTGATGCTGTTTTTCTCCCAGTGTATGAAGATGGAGATGAAGATGCCGAAAGCAAAGCACTGCATGTTTGATCTTTCCTGACCTAATCTGTGCCTCCTTTGTCAGTTAGGTAGATGACAGCAATCTTTGATGAATTTGTTCCTGTCTCCCTGAGATAGAAAGTCAATCCAATTCTCCATTTCTCGAGTCTATGTGATAACAATTAGTGCCAATGTCTTGTCAGAAGAGCTCTCACACGGGCCTTCGTGGGGCACTCAGTATGCACTGAGTGGAAATGATGCAGCAGGAAAGTGGATAACAACCCTGTCGATATTTTAGGGTCAAGTGCATCAGGACTCAGTGTCAAACAAAAGGCAAAACTGAATATTAAGGTGGGTTTTTTTCCCCTTAAGAATACAGAAGAATGTGTGAATAGAAGTATGTGGAAGTATAGAGAAGAATATTTGAATGTTATATGAAGTGCTGATCTAGCAACATTTTAAATCAAAATTATTCTTGATATTAAAATACAGGCTAGAGTACATGTTTTGAAGTTGTATTAAACACGTGGCACGTAGTTAACCTGTTGGACACTACGTATTGAGCACACTCAGGAGGAAGATCCTGCAGAAAACAAGCTCTGCAATTGAGCTGCAAATGTACAATGAAATCGAGGGATCTTATTTCAAGGTGAAGTTGGATAAATTCAAAGTTGGAAAAGAATGTGCTTTGAAAAGTAACTAATCTGTGTAAAATCGTATCTAGGAAACTGGATTTTCACTGCCTGAAAACTTTAAATAAATCCATTGTCTTACAAAAAGCAGTGTTCTAGCTAAAAAAAAAAAAAAAAAAAAAAAGAGATATGGGGTTGTATGGATTATAATGGAGAAATTATTCAGGAAATTTCTATGGAGTCTCAATATAAGAGGCCAGACTGGATGATTGGCATATGCTATCAGCTTACCTGTTAGAAACTTAATTGAGGTTTGTGTTCTAAACAGAAGAAAAAAAACAGAATTTATCTTTCTGCCTCTTAGTAGACAGGGATTTAAAGGGATAGATGCTCTCCATTTCAGATTAGAATGCTTTTGGGGGCTAATATTCTAAATAACAAAGTTAAGATAAGCATTGACAGATTGCTCTAATACTTTGAATTAATGAACAAAGTATCACTAAATCATTGGTTTTTTTCTGATGTTAATAAGTATATCATAGTTTTATAATACTTTGAATTAATGAACAAACTGCCACTGATTATTTGATGCATTCAACACACAGGTGAGCAACATCTTTAATGAATGTCACAAGTCTTGCTATAATGCCAGGAGCTGATTAGTAATTTTTTTTCCAGGAAAATAATTACTATTATTATGTGTTTTTATTACAGTGTTTTCATTTATGCATTCATTCTGCAATACTACTTGAGTTAATCAAGTTAAAATGGGTTAATTAGATCAGGCTCTTCTTGTGATGAAAAGGCAATAGCAGTTCTGAGCTATGTATGTTGCAGGATATTTCTGATTTTAATAATGAAGGTACAGAGGGATAACAACGGAAGAGTGGAATTGAAAACATAAGGAAATACTTTCTAATACAATGTGTATACATATATAATATACCATATGTAGATGTATACATATATAATGTCATTTGAAACTATACTTTTTTTTTTAAGAAGCAGAAAATAATCCTTTACGTTTCATTGACAAATGAGAACTGACTACTAATTGATTTTAAAATTATTGAAATAAACCTCCAAAAACTCCCAGGAGATTTCTTAGTAAAGGACAGTATGGTCAACAGATTTGAACACTTCATATTTTTGTGAAATGATTGAAAGATAGGGAGAGGAGAAGCATACAGACAGAAATGTTTACCTCAGATTTGTATGAAATGGAAAACAAAATATTCATATTATGTGAATGGTGAAAAGTTTTTGGAATTTTAATTATTTTCAAGTTTCCTAATAATTGTATCAAGACATACTGCAAGAAATGTACAGTATTTGCTGCTTGGCTAGAAGATGTTCTTTGGCAGTGGCTTTAGGCAGAGACTAACACTGGAAAATGTCAGATTTAAAACTGTATTAATGTCTAAACAGACAATGTGTGATATAGTAATAGATGGTGTATCTGAATAACAGATACTACATCCAGTAGTGGTCAATAATATACATTCCTACTAAGTATTGTACTATTTAGGCAATATTAAACATCAAATATAAGTTTAATTTGGTTTTAGGTCCTTTTTAGAGGATAAAAATGCATAAATTATTCTGGGATTTGTAATTTTTTGTGATTACGTGATTAGCAAATTCTGACCAAGTTGCCCAATGCAGGATCTCAGGAAGTATTTAAGTTCTTGAAGTGGAAGAGCAGCATATTTTGAAGTCTTAGTCGAAACCTGTGAGGTCCAGAGCTCCTGCAGAGTTCTTTTTTATACTTGACAGGTCTGTAATCTGTAAGCACTTCAGTTCTTGACCTTAAAGTTGCCCAGGCACTTAAATCGCTGTTACTGCAGTTGTCAGAAGTGTCTCAATCCTGGTAGTTCAACAATTCAGCCCTAAGTCAGGGATCCAGACACTGGGCACCCACTGCCTTCCTGCTCTGAGGGGTATGATCTCCTCAGCTTCCTACAACATCCTGATTACTAAGCCTGTAGTGAGAGCTGCTGCTTTCTCTTAAAGCAGAGACAGAGGGTAAATCTCCCTTTGGACTCAGAGATTTGGTTATTTTAATATGACTGTGTGAACACAGGTTCATTTCCCCCTTTTCTGAAAAAAAAAATAATAAAAAAATTAAAAAATTCTTATTCTTCTTATCTCTTTAGACTGAACCAACCTAGTTTAGAATCTATGAATCTCAGTTCCTATCACTGTAAGCAGAAGTACTTTCCATCTCAAATACTAAACCTATGATTTTATCATTAATTCCTGAATCAAAGGAGCTAGAAAAATGAAAATCAAGGTGATTTTCAAGACCATATAGGTCCCCGTAAGGAGAGAAGTTTTGCATGTTTTATCCAATGAGGGCATGGTGCCAAACAAACGTGGTTAAGTCACTAGGACCATTTCACACGAGTCACTGGTTTTGAAGGAACTCAGATGGGAAACTGATGAATTTCTGATGAACTTGTGTAAACTACCTTCCACAGTAAAGAATGATATAATGAAGCACAGGTCTAATCTTGCTATTTTAGGAGCCAGGCAAGAGGGAGTCCTGTGAGAGCAAAGAGGAGGCAGAAGACAGAACTGGTAGGTAAAATCCTTGAGCAGCTTCTGCAAATAGGACATAATGTAGTAGAAAGTGATGCAGAGAAGGCAACTGCAATGATTATGGAAATGAAACACTGTCTTGCAATAAAGATTAAACAGCCTGAGCCTTTCCATTTGGGGAAGAAAAGCCCGGAGAGAGAGATGATAAATATTGACAAAGTCATGAGTACAGTAGATAAGGCAAATACACTGCTATTATTCACCAAACCCCACAGTACTGCAATAAGACGACACACTGAAACCAGAAGGATGAGAGCTTTAGGCAGATAAAAGAAAGCTCTGCCTTATACAGTGGCTAGTGAGGTTTTGGCATGTGTTGCCACAGAAGGTTGTGGAGATAAGTAACAACCAAACAGGCTCAGAAATGGATTCGTCAGGTTCCTGGGCAACAGGTTGATAAATGGATGCTAACATCAGGGATGTATTCAGTAGAGTTTCTACTGTGCACACTGGGAGAAGGTGAGGAGGATGATGGCAGACAGTGGAAAGGCTTGGGTGTGCTCCCTAAATAGTATCAGATTCAGATCAGTAATGATTCCATTTTGGAAGGATGAAGTCTTCTGATAACTACAGAGATTACTAAATTACTGATAAGTTTTCCTTTTTTTTTCTTCCTAATTATCTCCATATGAAATTCAGGTTTTTCACTGATTCAATCCCTGCCTCATTTCACCTGCATTTAAAGTTAGTTGTTGGTTGTTGTTTCTTTTTTATTTTTTTTTAAACTGTTCTCTTACAACTTATTAAATTTTAAATCATTATATTCAAACTGTATGTATATAAAATTCTGTCTCTGAAAATTTCTTCCTACAGACTTCAAACTAAGAGAGCTAAAATTCACATTTTAGGTGCTGAAAAGCAGAAATGAATAGGAAGAATGGAGGAGTTTCAGCTTTTTGTTTTGTATTGTTTTGACATAATATAAACCAAATCCTCTGGTATGTCAAAAAGCATAGTGTGACTATGATTATTTGCTGCTTAGGTGCAATCTGTTTTCAAAATGTCTTAACTTTTTCTGGTCAAACTTAATGAAGAAGGCAAAGTTTTCAATGCAGTCAGCCATGACAAATAAACTGAAGAAATATAATTTAACCTGGCATCTTTGTTACAGCAAACTTAACAACTTGGCCTCATTTCTGGGCCAACAGAATGAATCAGAGATTTAAAACAAGCAGCCTTGAAAAGATTTGTTTTGAGAAGACTTTTTAATATCAGTGTATTATTAAAACTTTTTTGATTTGATTTGCATCTGAGTTTTCTATACAGATATATTTAATTAATCTTGAGTTTCAGAAATAGCTTTGAACCAGTCATCTGGACATTAGACTCTTGAATCTGGGAACAAAATGTAGACATTCAATATTTTTAGAAGTGTAATCTGTATTTGATGTAGGATTAATATAAGGATTGATTACCTCTAGTTCCATGAGTTGTTCCAGTTCCTGCTAATAAGTAAGGGTGGTAAAAAGAAGGACCTCTAATTATTATTAGTGATATCTCAGATATACACATTCAGCCAGTTTGGAGAAAATGTGGTGCCATTCATTTTACTTTGTGAGTTTTATAAAGATTCAAGCTCTGGATATTGCTTCTTCTAATTTCACTCAAGTTTTCATCAGTTTTGTGTCCCTGCTGTGTATTACACCAGGATCAATAGACAATTTGGCATGTGTATTGTAATTTACTCATTGAGTATTTAATGCATACTGAAGGAATATTATACACAGGACAGGAAGGTCTGAATCAGTATTGATCCATATTTTGTAATGACATCTAGCCTATTAGGAAATCAAATAGAACAGGTTTTGTGAAACAAGGTTCATCACAGAAGAAACAGTGCAAAACAAAAATCCTAATGAAGCATAAATCAAAATGTTTATGGTGTGAATTATTAAGAAAAATTAAGTTATTTACATACGCAAACAGAAATCCAAAATGAATTTTATCTGCCTCTGTTCTAGGAAGATATTTCCTATTTTGATCTTGGATTAAACTGGTAAAAAAAAATAATTATTTATATGTCCAAAAAGGTTCCTTGTAGCCTCCATGGTTAGGCCTGCTATCCAGGGAGTATTTTGTACTTGAAAATGAAGGGACATCCAGTGATAAAAGAATTAAGATTATCCATAGAATATCTAAGTTTAATTTTTGTATCTATCCTAGATTTTTTGTGTAAGTTGGAGAAATGCAATTGTTCTGGGCTACAATACCTCATCTCTAATCTGCAGAAGAAAGGATGTGCCTGCCTTGTCTGCACAGCTTTGAAGCAGAGCCTGTCTCTTTGAGTGTATTTTAGAGCGTAAGTACAATGGAAACTCTGATTTGTGTTAGGGCCTTTCAGTGTTACTGTGATACGAATAAATAATAATTAGTAACAGAGGTATTGTCTGCTTTCTTTAGAAAGGATAAGTTAATGAAAGAAAGCTGACTTTTTCCTGTAGGATGAAAAGAACTTCAAAGGTCACATTTTAGCTATTATTCTAATGAAAAATGTGATGCTTCTAAAGCTGTTGATATAGTTTCATAAACTTCTCCTATTTCCTTTAAGCTGCATTAGAGTTCTTACTGTGATTTTAAAGTTAGAATGCACCTAAATAGCAAAAGCCCCCACAGCTTGCATTCTTTTTTCTTTAGCTGTACTGTGAAGATGTTATCAAAACCTTCCCCAGAGCCTCCAACCACCCTTATTGTTATAATAAATAAAACAAGAGAAAGGTTTATGAAAATGTCAGTGAGATTCTTATGCCGTGAGAAACACCAAGTGGCATCTATCAACCATCATCTTTGACAACAAGAGTGTTTTGTAGAAAGTCAAATTAAGGCACATTGCATTTATTTTTTTATGTTGGTAGTACTCTGGTGCACAGACCTCATTTTTTTTATAAGCAAGAAGGAAACTTAATTTGAATTAATTCCATTAGTCTCACCATGACTATATAAACGAGATATATAAAGATATAAAGATATAAAGATATAAATAAAAATCCTTATTTCCTTATACATGCAGGGATGATTAGTTAACACAATTCTAATTGTAAAATGGAAGCGTATGCACTGTGGAAGTTTCTTATGTTGGATAGTTATTCCACTTATTATTTCTACTTGCTGAATTGGTTACAAAAGAATGATCAGCAAACATAACTGAACAAATTGCACTTCCCTCAGCTGAACTCTATGAAAGACCCCAGAGACAAACCAAACAAGCCTAGCATGGTCCCACAGGAACCTGGAAATTCAGTTGGCCTTTTTAAGACTGTCTTCTCTGGGGAACAAATCCCTGCAGCTGCTTTTAAAAGTTGAGGGTTAAAAGCATTTTTGTTGCTGAGAATGCACATTGGAGCATATGTAATGCTTTAATGTGCATTTTTAAGTGAAAATACGATACAGCTTTTCAGAACCTTTGGAAAGAATAACAGACTGGCTTCTCAGGTTGAATGAATTCAGAAAGGTACTTTCAGGCAGAGCTGACTGGCACAGAATTTGTGGAGGCAAAGTGTCAGGAAGTTTGGGCCACTGGGGTAGGAGTGAAGTAGAAAAAGGAGTAGGATGCTGGTGCAGTGATATCAGAACAGAATTATGTGCCAAACCTGCACCCCCTTCCCCTAAGCCTTAGAAGTGGCTGTAGGAAGCCTATACCTCAATGAATGCAGGTATCTGTCTAATTTAAATGTTACGCTTGCAGACGATTCTCATTTTTTTCCAAAACCTTTCAGATTATTTCTGCCTAATTCACCAGAATTTTCTATTTTATTATTTCATTGAGGCAACTTAAAAAAATAAAATGTTACTTCAAATAATACCTGAGAAGGGAACAATAAAATTCACAGACTGCAAAAGCCCAAGTATGGTGTAAATCACTCCCTCACTGGGATTGAAACTAGATGGGACTTGGAAGGGCTCTTCTCATTCACACTCACTGAAGATCTGACCTTTACTTATTATCAAAACACTCTGCTGTAGTCTGCAAAAAATATATGAGAGAACATTTGTCTAGCTGACAAAAGCATGTGTCGTTAGAAAAGCTGTTTAACTCATAGGTTCAGGTAGCTTTGCATATTTGTAGTAACCTGTGGGTGACATCTGAAAATTAAGTCTGACCTCTAAGTTAAGAGAGAAGTGCTCTTAAAATAGATTAGATTTATTGCAGAAGTGGGAAAAGAACAGTGCTGCCAAGTAAGAGAAATATCTCTTTGACTCTGTCTTGTGTTAAGATGCTACCTTGAACTTGCAGATTGAGAAGAAATAATAATGTGTCTTGTAAATACACTGTTTTGATGAATACCATCTGCTGGAAAAGAGCCAGTTGTATTTGCTTTTTTTTTTTTCCTGTTTGTTGTCAGCATCTCAACACTAAACATGAAATGTACCGTGGCAAACTGACAGTTATTTCTAGTATGGAATGAATGCTTCTATCACATGTTATTATTGCAAAGAACAGGTCCCAAATGTGTATGGTATAGAATTAATTTTATTTTTCACCAAAGTACACCTTTTTTTTTTTTTTTTTTTTTTGAGGTTAGAATGAGCATGAACAGCCTCTAGTATTATTTAACAACAACAACAAAAAAGCGCTAAGATTAAATTGTCTCTATAATAACCAGACAAATTCTGTCCACATGTACATACACTTTATAATGGATATTTTCAAAGAAGGGGAACAAAATTTTCTGATAAATAATAAAGATAAATTTTAGAGATTAAATTAGATGACAATCACCACAAAATTTTAATTTTTACTGCTCAAACTCTAAAACAAGGAAAAAATTGTCCATAAAAGCTAGAGATTGCTAAGGAATTTGAGTCATGACAGCAGAGAAACAAATATCCACCAAGACTAATTCCAATTCTCCTTCTGTAGCAGGTGACAGGAGATCAGAGCAGATACAGACTAACATAGAAAACCCCACTACTGATGAGCAAAGGTGGCTAAAGAGTAATCAAAACAGTAGCATAACAGCTTTTGAAATGAACATCACAGCAGATTGTTGTCTTCAGCGAGCCTGACAGATCACTTCAGTCTCATGCTCTTGAAGACACAGGAGATAAATCCAGTTTGGGAAGCTTGTCAATGGGAGGGAAGGTTTTGTCTCTCTCCAAAAACATGCCTGCAGATCTTTTCAGGTCTTGAGGGCTGCTCTTACTTCCTACAAATCTCCAGAAGTCAATCCTGAGTAAAGAGGGACCAATATTTAACATCTGCAGCACTGCTGTCACATCTTTTGTTGCTGCAGCATGGCATTCTTCTGAACTGCGTTCCCTGACTCGCTGTTGTTTGACTGTGACATGAAATCACAGCAAATACAATCACACACCAGGGATTAAAAGGAACTGTGAGGTGAAGAGTGAGAAGACTTTAAAAGGAACAGCTTCTCTGAACTTCACTTCTTTGTGTTGTACTAGTTCTCTCCACTAGTGTTCTCTGCTTTCAAGAGAAATGTGCACCATCTGATCCTTTCTGAGTCACTACAATAATAATTCCTTGACTTACTGCATGATTCATCACATATTCTCACTTTGCATCCTACATAAAACCATTAGAAAGAGAGGATTTATACAGTACAAGTAAGTTTGGACATTATCTAGAAAGCTATTTTACTATCTGTAGCATAGTCTTCTAAAGCTTTGGAAGAGACTCACATTAATAGTAGTTTCAGCAAGAATTTGAGGTTCACCCAGTCTCCTTTGAATGTGAAATACATAGATTTCATAGGAAATTTTTCTGCCACTTGAACACGTTATGAGTATACAGCATGTTTCTATGTACTGACATTATGCATTAAATTTCTTTATTAGATGGGATACTGAAGTAAGCAGTCTAAAT